>WJEZ01000916.1:0-21578 GCA_009869925.1 Thalassaphorura encarpata | reverse complement strand
GGCCTGGCAATCTTAGAAAATAATTGAGAGAAAATATACACAAAATTCATTTTCCCACCAATCTAATCTAATGTAGTTGAAAATGAATATTACTCGTTGAAAGGATAATTTCTCCGACGCCTCAATTATCTACCAATTTTTTATCAGGCAGACAAGGTCGTTTAGAATATCCGCTCTGCTAGCCAGCTACTGGTTCCTCTCAATTTCCGGAAATTACAACTTTGCAATTTTTTCTACGACGACAAACGGTCAAGACTTGAGAAAATGCATACAGCATGGCATATGAATTGGTGCATGTAATTTTAGGAACTTTTTTAATTTTTTCAAAAATTCAATTTTCATCCCACCAATTATTTCGAAAATTGATCTCATTTTTTTTCTTTCTTCTTATGTTGTAATTTTGAGGCACAGGCGTTAGAAACCTGTTTCTTTTTGCAACCCGTTTGCCATTTGGACTGATTTGATTTGCATTGCACTGTATACTGTTTTGTCCATGGTTTAAATCTTGACTTATTACCTTGTGTTGAGTGATTGCAGAATGCATGGCATAGCATAGCATCATGCAAATTTTATTCTACTCGTAGAAAATAACAATGATTTCTTGTAAAACTCTTTGCAAAATAATCTCATGTCTTGTAATCCCTTTCATCTCAACTCTCCCTGTCTACATCAATCTTCCTTAACCACAATTTTAATGGACTTTGAAATTATATGGAAAAAAACTGCGCGTTATAGAATTTTTACATTGCCTTAATTAGAGTCATTGTTCTGGCACTGGCGGTTTCAAAGCTGTAGGTGGATTGAACAAGGAATTAAATACCAAAATTTATTAGTGACCCTTTCACACCTTGGACTTTAGAATTTACACATATTTTCGCACCATACTTGCAAAAATTCCATAAAGCAAGCAGCATTAGCATGGAAAAGCGTAAAGAATTCGGAGCTAGCTTTGATTCATGGTATTTACGATATCATATTAAACAGCCAGCCAAAACAAAGATAAGAATGAGAAAGAATCGCTTAATTATTCCGTCTGTTGTTTTATCTTTGTTAGTAATGTTAGCTGATATGGCTCGTAAAAATCTTTAGGTTGTTTTTCAGGTTTGAAATTTTCCACTCCTTCCAATCCAATCCAAACTAAACTAAACACGAACGAATTCTTTCTCAGATACGTAGATAATGAGAGTTCAATGGTAAATTGCTAAGTAAAATAATAATATTTGCAAAGTGAAGAAAAAAGTTCAGACCGAAAATTACTGCATGCAGCAGCCAAAGTTTTATGGCTCAGACGTTTTTGGTTTATGGTTATTAGGATTCGACTAGTAGTTGTTCAGTCAAAAGAGTTTTAAATTTTAATTTATTGTGAGAATTCCATTCCAACGATAAGAAATACACACGAGGGATGATTAAATTCAAAGAATTTAAATTTACAGCCTTGCCTTGTCTTAAAATCCACAATTTGCTAATTCCTTTCCTAGGCTAAGGATTTTTTCAAGATCCTTGCTAATTAGTCCTAAGACTCAGGCTAATAAATATTGTGCCAACAAAACAACAATCAATAAAAACGTAAACGGGATCTTTGGCTATTTGATGACTCAAGCTGGCTTGCATCTGACAGTTCAATCACAGCAGCAGCGATGCAATACTGAACTGAAATTTGATACTGGCGATCTCATTGTTTAAAATCTCTGGCAATGTAAATTAAAATAATGGAGTGAAAATTGGACAAAATATAAATCACAGTCACAGTCTATGAAGATGACCTTATATGCTATATGACCATGGTTAGCACAATTTGGAAAGAAAGTGACTATATATGTCGTCGTACGTAACGTAACGTAAAAGTCTCATTCCATTCCATACCATCGCATCTTGATGTCCGAGGAATGAAATATAGGATGAACTCAACATGATGCATTATAAAATACACGCTTACGCTTTACGCTTAGCTCTTGTCTTGTCTTTCTTACCTTTGCGATGGGAGCGAGTGAGAAAAAATTCATCCATTTAAAAAATCTCATATAAAACAGCAGCCAGCCAGCCAGCCTTTTTCTTATGCGTATGCATCCTGACTAGTATGTATTATATAAGTTAACGGGTCTGAGCGTCCAAAGAAGGAGGATTGGAATGCATTTGATGATGGAAGACCAAGGAAGAAAAAATCTTTGGCCAAGCCAAGCCATGACCAAACGATAAACCCGACTTGCTTCTTGTTTTTCCCAATAAGATGATCGTTTGAGTTGAAGCAAGCACAAGCACCCGTTGTGTTTTGGATTTATTTATAAGTTGAAGATGAAAGAGAGACAATTGAACAAATTAATACAAGGATGGTGACAGATTGAACTCACGAGTCACGCGACACACGTTTCTTTTGGCTACTGCTCATCTAAAACCATGCATCATGGCGTGGCTTGCCCGCACGTATATCTCCGCGGGAGTCAAACAATTCTCTTCAACTTGGATCAAATAACTTTTAAACCTTGGCCGAGCTCAGCAAAACCAAAAAGCAAAAGTTGACTAAAATCCTGACCACAATGCCAGTTCTGCTCTGTTCTCCATACTTGGCGCTGCTAAGGAATTCTAATAACAATTCCATGTCCATAAGTATTATGGATTAACACATGAGGATACACTGACTTATATGTCAGAAACATTTTAACCCTGGTCTATGTTATATCCTGATTTACTTTAACTTTGTAGATGATCTTTGATTTTTTAAGGCAAAGCAAAGCAAAGCAAAGGAAGAAGCTTTAGTGTATGAGATGAGCAATTATCTGGCTACAACATCGGATTGATCTATCTAAAGCCAGAAGCACGTTTTTTCGTTTCGTTGGAAGAAAAATCCTAGTTTTAGTTTGTTATTTTTTGGTTGATTCATTTCATTTGTTAGGAGGGAAAAGAGTTGAGACGAGGATATAATAATACAGACGTGTAATTACACCTTCTTCCTTAGCAAAGCAAATGCTACGAAGCAAGTTGGGATAAGATGGCCGAGAGGGGAAAATGAAACTGAGGAACCAACACAAGAAGAAACAACACAACAATTTCATTCCAGAGGCCCTAAACTAAACTCAAGACAAGACGAGATACGAAACGAAACGAAACAACCAAACCAATGCAATGCACGAAGGCAAACCCGGCCGGTTTGGCTTCAATGGCCCTAAGGACTCTTTCCCACCTTCCCACTAATACTTCCATACCTAAAACCTAACCATGCTTCCAGCTTCCAACACTATTTCATGACTTACCACCAAATATTACCAAAAATTTCATAATTAGCTTCTAATAATAATTAATATTACTAAATATTTTGGTTTTGAAGCCTAACAAAGTTTCAAAACATTTATTTTATTTGGTTTAGTTGACAAAAATTAGAATGAGAGGATAGTATAGGTCAGATATTGCAATTGCTCTATCTGAGATTTTTTAATCTGACTTGATTTGAAAATCCACGATCAACAATCCACGAGGTTCGAATGAAATTGAACTGAAGACGAAGAGAGGTTCGCCTTCCTCGGAGCTATCAGCATCAGCTAAGCTAACCAAGGTACCAGTACATCAGCCACTTGTTCTTTCTGAATTTGCCCGGAAGGAATGGTAATAAGGAGTTGTACCTACCTTAGCATTAGATGCATTACCGCCCTATCCCTTTCCCTGAGAAATCCTGCCTGCCTGCCTGATTGTTGCTTGGTTGGTTGTGACTGTGAGGAGGAATAAGTCTTAAGAAAGAAGAAGACGAAGGTATGAGTAGTATAAGTTTGGAAGGCAACAATTGAAGGTGGTTCACGCAAAAGAACTTTTACTCTTCAACAGCAACCCTGTCAAGTTTAGTTTTTTTTTCTTCTTCTTCTCCGGGTGACTCTCTTCTGTTCTGCACGGAGCTCAGCGGGTTTCCAACTCACACAAAAAGTGGGAACAAGACAGGACAATACACATTGGACAATACTTTACTTTTCGTCTTCGTCTTAAGGGACATAGCTTTAGCTTTAGCTTTTGCTTTGGCCAGAGAACAGAACAGTAGTCGTCAAGTCTGATCTCGGGGGACACGACGAGAGGACCGACCACATACCAGAGCAAGACGATTGCTGTGCAACTCAACTAGTAAATCAAACGTGAGTGACTTCCTTCACTCACCCATGTCAACATCTACTCATCAGTTCAGTCAAAAAGTTTGAGTTTGAGCAACAGAGTTGCCACCACTAAAAACTAGATCCAAAGAAAAATCAATCAGAAATTTTGTAAATTAAGTGAAATAATTAACAAAAATTCCAAAACTTTCCTTGGAAGTGCTCAAAATTGTACTTTGGGTTAAAAGCGAAGTTTAGATTTCACAGTGTGAGATTTGATCTGAACCGAACATTTGACAAGTCAACCCTTGTTGTCGTCGTTGACACTCAATTGACAGCAAAAACAGTGGGGCTCCTTGACCTTTGGCATTTGGCTTGACTTGACTTGGAGACCTTTGCCTAGGCTGGCAGGCAAATAAGAAATAACAAGTGACAAATTGAGAAAAAGAAACAAAACTGATTTTCTAAACCCTTGTTATTGTTTTGAACCAAAAACTTGAACTTGTGGAGGTGTTTTTGATTATGTAAGTGTAAAAGTGTGTGTAGTGCGTATCCATGCGTATAACGTCGTAAACGTTGAATTGAATTAAGTGGGAAGTGGAACAATAAAGCTAAAGCTAAGCTAAGGCAAGGCAAGGCATAGGATTTTATTCCATTGCATTTGCATTGCATTTGGATTGAAAACAAGTGTGAAATTCCTCAAGTGGAAAAATTATGATCTCTGTGCAAGGCAAGGCAGATGCTGCTCCCTGTTTGTTTGTTTGGAATGGAGTTTGTGATCTTGTTGATTTTAGACAAGGACACCAGTGCTAGAGTTTCCAGCCATTGCCATTCCCATTGCCACAAGATACAAGCTCAAGATTTGGCTAATTGTAATGGTTAGTGCCTATCCAACTGAGTCAAGTCTTTTACATTACTTCTTTACATTACCCCAGGAGGCTAAAGACACGTACGTACGTACGTATACATATACAAAAAGTTTTGGCTGAGATTCCGGGATTCTTTATATACGAACAAAATCCTATAAAATAAAAAAGTAATTAATTACGATATAAGTTGAATTGCATTGCAATATACGACCTACGAAGGAATTTTGGACTCTTAAACTTGTATTTTTAATGAGACATGCGACATGCATGGATTTTTCACTTCCTAATAGATAGGGAACCTGTTGCTATTGATTTCATCAATTTAAAATTTGGTCCTAGTCTTGGGCTAAGGCTCGTTTTTAATCTTATCGCCCACCATGCAATTATAGCCCAGCCAAACCAAAGATTTTCTTAGTCCCGTTATTTCTCAATACAAGTTACTTGTTACAAATTAATCGGGAAGATAGGAGAGAAGGAAAAGGTAGTCGTCCGTCGTCCATTCCGTGCATGTAGTTAATTTGATGAAGATGAAAAAGACGTCTAATTTAGATTGCAGCCCTTTATCCCGGGCACTGCTGCACTTCTAATGCAATTTTCTTTGACTTCTCTCTTGATTAGTTTTGTAGAGATTCGTGTTGTAGCGTAGCAGCATAGACTGACTATCTATTAGCTAACTGGTCTTTCTGATCACTTTTTCGCAAAGATAATAGGATCCATGTACATGTACATGCTTGCCAACTACACGTACATGTACACGTTCAAGCCAAGTCAAGCTACACCTGAAAAAGTACATAGCATGGCATGGCAAGAAGTGAATGAACCGTTTCCTTTGCATTCTCAATGTGATTTTTGCTTCTTGAGATCTTCAGGTGCATCATGGCTCATTTTATGGTTAAAAATTCAAATTGTACGTATTTTCTCAAAGTTATTTTATTTCTTAGCTCAATTTGTGCAAAATTCACATTTCTCAGGTGAGAATTGTTAGGATCCCCAGTAGTGGTTTTTTGATTTGTACGTGGTAAACTACGTAACATGCGTAAAGCGTAAGGTTGGTATGTTTTATATTTCTTACGTTGTTTTTGTGATTGGATTTCAGTGATGCTGTTGCTGCAGCAGTGACTAAATGGTATGCACTTGCACTTGGCTGGCTCATTTTTTTTCACCATTTCATTTCGGTGAGAATGGGAATCAGAAGAAGAAGAAGAACGAGTCGTGCCAAGGAGGGAAGAGCTGAGAACTAACGACTAATCACCATCATCATCATCGTCTTGGTCTTCGTCGTTCTTCTCGTCATCATCATCATCATCATCATCATGCATTTTTCTTCATCTACCTTCAATTTTTCTACTACAACTTTGTCTTGTTCCATGATGAATTGGAACCCAAAGCCAAGAGCAGCAATGCCTTGATGCCTTGAACAAAAATGGAAAAATGTGAGAACAACGCATCTTAACGATTTTCGGGAATCTTGTATGCTGAATGGTGGGAACTTTTTACATTCCTTCATTCCTATAAAACTTTTTAAAAAGTGTACGTAGGCGTCAAGACAGTGCATACGATATGCGCAGGTGCAGACTGACAATACAGAAAAATTCATGAAAGTGAAAAACTGTGTAAAACAGGGATTTTTGTACGCATGTGCGATTGACATTTGTGCGTGTATGTGTTAGTTTTGGTCGAAACTCGTCGAAACTAAAGTTGTTACTTGACTCATCATGTCTTCCGAGGTAAGCACAACACTTTGACATTTATATTTAATTTAAAATTAAAAGTTAATTTAGTTAAGTAAGCTAATAATTTAAAAGACCCGGGTAAACGGTGTACTAATGTAAGGAAGAAAATTCCTTGATTCATTTTGGTTTGTGAAGTTCATTTCATTTGCACCTGGGCCATTTACTCATCTGCATCAATCGAGTCATGACATTTCAAGGTCATAATGTGAAACAGACAAGACAGACATGGTTACTAGCTTAGCCAGTGTTGTTTATGCGGACTCCGGACCAACTAACTTATGCATGTACCCAAGCTATGCCAATGCCATGTTGGAATTTTTGGATAATTATGATACTTTTTTTACTTTACGGGGAATCATCCTCCCTTTGCTTTGCTACAAGCTCAAGTCTCCAAGACATTTAACGTATGGGAATGGCAAACACGAAATGTGTTGGAGGAAAAACACCCCGCTCGCTCATAAAAATTTCTTTTTTAGCCCCGCCCTGTATTTCCCATGGAAACTCCGGATAAGCAGCCAAACCAACAGGGAATATAATTATTAACTACAACTTGCATGCAATTTCATACATAAAGTCAGCTACAGCGTTTGATCTGAGATTGATTCCTTTGCCTGAGTCAAAAAATCCTTGCCAATTGTTCCTACTCATCTCGTCAATTATTAAATATTCAATCCAGATGGGATTTTTCCCAATCAATCCTTTTGAATTTAAAACAAGTTTTTATTTCTTTGCTAAGCCAAGGCTGTCGTCAAGTCAAGTCAACCCTCATTATAATTTAACCCTTAGCCTTACCCCTTTCCATTTATTTTATTTTGAGTTTTTCCCTTATTATAAATTATTTTATCCGATCCAAAAGCAAAGGAACATACACACACGTGCGGAATGCCTATTTAGTGTTGTAATGAGGAATGACCCTTGCCCTCGTGTACGAGTACGTTACGTATCCCTTTGCCCTTCATTCCTGGCCTGTGTGTGGCTTGAAAGGTACAATTCCTTTTTTTCCCATTTTTATAAAAATGATGAATTCCCAAAAAGACCAAATACCAAATTATACCCACTCAGCATGGAGACAGACTGGGGCAGAGACAGAGGTAACAGTTAAAAGTCCATTTAGTGGGTTAGCGTTCGTTTAGCGTTAGCGGATCCCAAAAATTAAAATTACAGTTCATGAACTCAAAAAGGCGCCAGGGCAAGGAGTCAGCTCAAATCGAAGCCGCCATGCCATACGTTGGCATGACAAGAAAATGAGGAAAAAGTCCATCATCTCTTTCTCATGCATTTATCCCAACGAAGAAGGTTTGGACCAACTGATCGACTCAAGCTCAACTCCTTCAGGCAATCTTTGATGGTTGGTAGTACTCCTCCTGCAATGCAGTCCTACATTGTTACACGCTATTCTTGCATTATTTTCAAATTATTCAGACATTCTTAAATCTATACGAAATTTTCTATGTTCTGTTTTAATTTTCAAAATTTGAAATTTGAACGAAGGCCATGGACAATGGAAATCAAAAAATTGAGGCGTATGCTCATGGCTTTCTTAAAATCCAATAGTCTACAAACATGAACCAATATTTGGACCAAAAAGTTGATATTTAAGATATTTTCTGCAAGGACAATCTTTCATTTTTGAAGCCAATGGAAATTAACATGCTTCTGGTCTGACCTTACTTGAGATGAGGTGAAATTGTATTTTGGAGTTCATGTGGTGCGCCAAACCCATGCATGGCCTAGCCTAGCCTTGCCCATGAGATGATGATGGTTCCACTCCCAGCCAAGTCCTGTCCAGTCCAGACTAAACCTAACCCTTCCGTTAAGCTACATTTTACATTTGCATTAAGTCGTCGTCGGAGCGAGACATTGTCTGCGCCAGCAGCCAAGTGAGGACAAGTGTCTCGATTTGTCAGGGCGGGTGTTAATTTTCACAAATTAGAGAGAATGTGTGGACAAAGACCATCTGCTCGCTTCCACGCACAGCGCAGCATGGCACTTGGAACCAGGTAGAAAAATTCTAAACCTTATGGGACGGGCGGGCCCGGATGGATGGATGGGAAAGGATTGAAGAAATTGGACTGGGACTGAATTATTATTATGACTTTGCAATGCAATGCAATGCAATGGTTGTGGTTGAAAACAGAAAAGGACTGCACAGGTAGATAATTGCACTTTCTGCGTCGCGACATCCACTTATTATTATTATTACGGTATGACTCCATTTCTAACCGCAACAATGGAATAGAACGGATCTCAATTCCAATTTCAATTTAACCTGGCTAGCCAAAAGCCAGGTAACTTAAAATTACATTGGAATTTAAGGATGAACACATGATAAATCAGATCTTGAAAAGTGTTACAAATATTGACAGTAAAATTTTCGGATTTTGTTGGTCCGGCCGACCAGGATTTCATGCCCATGCCATGCCCTTGACTTGAGAGACTTTTGACTTGAGAGACTTTTGACTTGACATGTGTTTTGGATATGGAGGCAATTAATCCGTTGTGCTCACACATTGAATGCCCATCGCGATCCCACCGCACCGAAGGTGTTATTTCAAATTCCAACGGGCTGGCTTTGAGTTTCATTCTTCTTTCCCACTTTTAAATTATTAGTTGGATGAGACTGCAAAATTGAGATTTTGAAAAACAGGCAGAGTGTTAAAGCAAAAGAAGACTTGAAGGGTACGTCTAAGGCTAAGGCCTAGGCCTAGGAACCCTGGACGTCGGGCCAAGGCTCTTTCTTCTTTTCTTTTCTTTTGGTTTTATGACTCGATTGCTTTGTTTTGTTTT
Source organism: Thalassaphorura encarpata (assembly GCA_009869925.1). NCBI lineage: Eukaryota > Metazoa > Arthropoda > Collembola > Poduromorpha > Onychiuridae > Thalassaphorura > Thalassaphorura encarpata. The sequence continues at coordinate 12,122 of WJEZ01000916.1, read as the reverse complement.
GTGATGATGGTGTGAAACTCAGTCAGTCAGTCACTCACTCTCCTATGTTTCAGATCAAATGAATTCGGGAATCAAAATAACGCCATCATTGCCTTCGCCTTGTACCGATGTACCTTTCCAAAATGGTCGAGCAAGTCACAGGATTTTTATGGAGTCTGCATGCGCAAGCGCAAGCGCAGGCTTAGCGTTCTAGAAAATGTTCATGACATAGGGCTCCAGAACTTGCGTATATTTCGATTTCCGGCAGGCAGGTAGCCTTTGTCAATTTGTCCGACAGAAAGAAACAATTACGCAACAATGTTTATTTGCTCTCCTGTCTTTTAAAATTACTAGGCGGCATTGGTCATTTGAGTAAAGAAATGGATAAACACTTGTACCACCGGTGCGAAAGCAAAGCGGTGGTTTGTCAAAGCTAAAACTACTAAGGCAGGCAGGCAGCAAGGTCCATACATACCTTTGGAATATTTCTCAGATCCTCTATCCTTCAACTTTTGCCGACAAACGAGGACCAGCAGCAGCAGCAACCACAGCAAAGCAAAGCAAAGACTTGGATTTAATTTTCCATCAAATTTAGTAAATTTACACCAGAGCGTCATTTGCCTGGAGGATGTACAGATGTAGCCATAGCCATACTAGAGCGGATGAACCGAACGAACCACCTACCTGTCGGTATTTAGGGCAAAGGGATCATAAAAGCCAATTTCCTTTAGCCAAACCCTTCAAGAGCGGACACATGCAGGATCCAAAGGATTTTTAAGCTCCACCTTCCAATTTGTTATGGAATTTTTTAATTTTAGTTCAAAAAAATGTCCATTAGCAAAAAAAGACGTGTCGCTGTGCTGTGCGTGCGTGTCAAAGGAGTTTGAGGCAAAAATTCAAATTTCATTTTCTTGCCATTACGTCGTACGACTTCAAGGGTCTGGATCCCTGGGGGTTAGCTGATTTGACGCGCGATCACCTGGTCGACATGGTACGAAAGGCAAGGCACATGCGGATACGGATCCTCTTGTTCCAAAAAAAAAGCTAAGGGATAGGATTTCAAGTGGTAATTCGATACCAAGGACTGACTGACATATTATTACATACACTACGTAGTACCTTGGGGATTTTCCCTCTATGATTACAAGCTATTATTATGATGCTTATGGCTTTTGCTCTCTTTGGAAAGGGGAACAATGGTTAGAGGATGGACCAGGTCAAAAGAAACAACAATAAAACAAGAATATGACACTCGTAAAATGTTCTCTTTTCACTTGGAAAGATCTCTACACAAGACACTGGCACAAGATGTTTGTAATTATGCCAAAATGATGGTTTGTGTCTTTTTTTCCATATACGTACGTACATGTGTGGACCTCCCTAGTCACCATAAATATAATCATTCAATGAAACAAAGGACACATTAAACTATGTTTTGTATTTTCGGCTTTCTTCTCACGCCACCCTAAACGTCTAGGTCCAGTTTCTCAGGGTCTTGTCTTGGCGTTTTTGAACTGCCCTCTTACGGTCAATATAAATTTTCGTACCTACCAAAACTAAGGTTCTAAACACCATTGGTCCGATCTTAAAAACCGACAAGTCATTTCTTTGTTTATTTTCTCATCGTTTTTTACGTATTCTAAACTCATGTATTTTTTTTGCTCTTTGTATACTGAATCTCGTCTCCTCTTAAGCCAATTTCAATTCCAGGTAAATTTTAGGCCGGTAAATTAGCCGGGCGAACATAACATAACGTAGCGTTTTCCCTCATTATGTTCAACTAATTTGCATGAGGTGTTTCAAATGACACTGCATATTTCTTGGTTGGGTTGATGCTACTCGTACCTCACAACAATGGCCCAACCTCATGGTTAGAGACAGACAATGAATCCAACAATGAAGGAGCAGTAGTAGTTTATTGTGTGGATATGGAATGTACTGGGTAGGGTAAGGTAAGGTATAATAGTGGCCAAGATCACAAACTTACTTGGGTTCATACTTTTTAACCATGTGCCGGGTTAAAAAATTTGTATTTTTTTAAACTAATTCATTTTATTAACATTTTTTATGTTGAGTTACTTTTACTTGGAAAATTTCTTCGCGAAAATTCTAAAATTTCTTAGAAACGAACAGTAGTAGGAAACGGAAGACGAGTTTCAGGTTAAATTGGAAATTAACCCTGAATGACTTTTGATAAATTGTAGTCTAAAGTGAGAGTAAATTCGCGTATCTAATTATATACCTTGAACTTTGAAGAAAAATGTTCTTATTGCATTGCATTGCACTTTTTAGTTTTCCCGAGACCGGTTCACACGCTTGTTCATTCTTCTCATCATTCTTTTTTCCAAAAAACTACCGAAAAGAACAGAATCGGCGAACAAAAAATGTTCATGCAATGCACAAGAATGGAATGGTCAAAAGATGGATTTCTTGACTTGACAGAATTCGCTCTGCTTGTCTCTCCTTTGAATTAAATGTGAATTTCATGTTTTCTCGGAGAGAATGATGAACGAGAACTCATCTATCTTCCTTGGAGTCAAGAACGAAGATGGATAACTTGCAGATTTATGAAAAGTTGACACGACTCAGTTTAAAGCAGTAAAAAAAATTGACAAACCATTTTTGGGCAATCTTAGCTTTAGCAAAAGTTTAATTTTTGAATTTTTAGGTACCCCTGATATATTAATGCAGTTGTTGAGAAGCACTAGCTGTGAAATTTGGTTAAGGCTAATCCTGTGTAATATTTTCAGTGGTTTGGGTATGCATAAGAACCATGGACGTGAACAATTAGCTCACTTTCCTTTTTTCCTTTATCCTAATCTTTCCATTTGTCCATGTCCAGAAGCATGAGTAAACATGAATCTGGGGATGAAGTGAGTTTTGGGTAAAAACAAGGATTTTAGAACCTAGTTGTGAAAAAAAACAAGACACGCTATTATTACCACCGAACCGAAGGATCCAAGCCAGCAATTCTTTTCCAGGTACCCTTAGCAGGCGTAGGGTAGCTATCCTTAACCTAAGTCAAGTCTGAAAAGGGTCCTATTCTGAGTATTTTTTTACAGGGTCCTGCACTTGCACTGGTCATTATTCTTTTTCTTTTGGTCCGTCCGTTTTGAAACACGTGGTGGTTTATAGTAGTAGTCGTAGTCAGTCGATCGGTGGACTTGGACGTGGACGCTCATAATTTGGGCAACTATCCTTTTAAATAAATATTGACTCGCGACGGGAGTCAGCCAAGGATGGCCAAAGGAACAAACTACCGTACGTACATAAAAGTTGTGAACATTCCACACTTCATTTAGAACGGGATTAGACGTCACCTAGTCTACTGGGGACTTGTCTCCCGGAGTGCTACTAGCAACTAGCCAAAGCCAAGTGTCCAATTCTAAAAGTTCAAAAGTGTGTGGCTGAAACTGGACATAATTTTTGTTCAAGTCAAAAAAATGAGTGAAAGTTTATCCATGGGTCAGTTTGTAAATTTTTTTAAATTGGATTTTCTCGAGGTATGTGCAAGACAAAACAAATATTTGATACAAATTTCAGTAGGAATTGCTCAAAGAGTCAGGTTGGATCCAAGGGTTCTTTATTTTTCATTTCCATTTGTAAAAAAATACAAGAGGGACCTTAAGGGAGGCTCATGTTTGAGAAAAGTAAAAATGTTAATTTAAAAAGTGACGTCCGAAGAAGACCTGGCCCGTGTTTCTTTTCCCTGGTGAAATAAATGAGATTGGTTTGTTGCTGGAGGAAAAAGATTTACCTGTACTCGTACGTAACGTACGTCCAATTCTTGGTTCAGATTCTAACCTCGCCCACGGAGAATAATGAGACGAGGCGGGAGCAAAGTTGGCAAAGATTAATTAGACAATCGCGAGGCACTACAACTACAAGCCAAGACCAAACCAGACTTTTTTCAAAATGCTGTGTGCCTGACAATGACCGAGTATTTGAATCCTGCCCATAAGCATATCCCAATCTCAACTAGGTATCAATCAATAACGCTAGGTTAGATTTTTCATCTAAAAATTCAAAAGGAATTTTGAGCGGGAAAATTAGAGCAAGCAAGCAGGTGAACCCGCCTGCCACGCCCCACTTTCCCTACGTATATTTATTTCTCCCGGGCATTTTCTCTACTAATCGTTTCCTAAGCTAATGTGCACGTACGGGAGATAAATTCTCAATTCAAGGAGTTTCTGTTTCTTAGTCCAGCAAGAGACTGGGAACAAATTACTAGTTTGGTAGAGCTAGCTAAGATGGTTCCTTTCCTTCCTCCTTAAAAAAAGTTTTTACTTTCAATTCAACCTTCTTCTCAGCTCAGAGCTCATCAGTTGAATGAAGAAGAAGACGCAGACGAATAAGCCAGGTGTGCTTTGCTTTTGCTTTTTTTCTTCAAATCTTCCCTCCAGCTATGTAATTCCTTGAGAAATGAGAAAACGAATAATCACGTGGAGGCACGGCAAAAGAATCTTCATTTTATTATGACGTACGTACGCTGGAGAAAGTTTTTCTAAAAAAATAATGCAGAACATAGGACATGTCGTAATGTCATATGTCGGACTTCTTTTTATAAGAAATTCCCACGTCTCCATAATATTTTTAGAAATTTGATTGGTACGGTTGTACCAGGACCATCCGGTTTGGTCTTATTCTATAATTTGAAGGATTTTTCCCGACCGATATTATATTTTATGGATGCACGCAATGGTACATAACATAAGGAAGAAAAAGGAAATGAAAGAATTAGAAGATTCTCCGTCAATCTCAACTCTCGTCAGGTACTAAGGTGGTTGGTTTGGTTTGGTCTTCACTTTTCATCTGCATCTTGAATTTTTAGGATTGGGATTGCTTTGGCTTTAGCTTTGGCTGAGTGAACTCTGTGGAATCAAAATGATAGGTTTGGATCAAGTAGTAATGGTAGAGTAGACTAGTCGTTCTGTTCTGTTCTGGCGTGGTGGTTTGGATTTTGGATTGGACTTGAATTATTTTCTCGTCCTCCAGATATCTGGTAGTTCCCACCCCATGAATTATGTTCTGTGCTCCAAGGGAAGGAAATAAAAACCTGGCCGGTCAGACCCAGGATAAGAGAAAAAGAAAAAACGAAGGTGACACAATCACGTCACGTCACACAGCCACAACAGAACATTATTCCTTGATATAAAAAAATCTTCATGTATGGCTTTACCTTTGGTATTTTTTAAGATGCACTTGCAGTGTCCTCAAATTGGATGCATATGTTGAGGCCCTTGGCCAAACCTGCAAAGGCTTCCTTCTTAAGAGGCCTTAGTCTTATATACCAAGCAAAATACATGTACTGCAGATTCCAAATCAATGATTCGCTGATTCAAGTTCACATGTGCTGAAATTGTGAATTTTATCACCAAAAACCAAAATGATTTTGGAATGTAAGCGTGAAGGCGTTAACGGTTGGTTATTTGGTTGACTGAGATGAGCACTCAACCTGTTTCGAATTGCTGGAAGTGATTAGAGGGTTTCTTGTCTCTACGTCTACGCGTACTATGCATGCATGCATCCACGTTCTGATAAAAGGGGTAAAAGAGACTTGGTCTTGGTCTTGGAAGGGTTGGGTACTTTTAGAAAGAACAGAGGAGCACTCTCATATTTTTTTCTCTGTGGTTCCCTTCGAAAGGCTTTCATCAACTTAACCACCATGTACGTACGTACGTACGAGACTCGTCTAATGCAATGCAATGCAATGCATGAATGCTCTGAATGATTGCTTCCCTAGTCCCACGTACTTGAATCATATACCAAAGCTAAAGATGAATATAGCCCAAGTCCAAGAAAAGTGCATTAGCATTACTCAGCCATGGAGTCGAATTGGACGGATGGATCACAATCAGAGCCACCCGACTAACCAACCTGGCTATCATCTGTCTAATTCTGTCTTGTCCGAAATCTGGCTTCCTTGCTTGCTACTTGGCAGTCAGATTCATTTTAATTGTTACATACTTCCACTCTGGATGACAAGAAAAAAGAAGACGAAAGTGGTAGGGAATCAATCTCATCTCACCAACTTGATTGTCACCTGATATCCATGTAGGTTGAAATGTGAGGAGGATGATTAGGAACAACATAACGGCTCCCATTCGACAACATTTCTAGATCATTGTTTTTAAGCCCAATTTATTCACAATGTTTCCTTATACAAATTTATTTGGTGGAATTTTTTATATGGGTTAAATGTTTGACCCTGAGAAACATACCAAGATTTGGTATTTTAAAATAATTCCTTGATATTGAGATTTTCAGGAATGAAAGACCCTAAAGAAATTTTAAAAGCTTTGGCTTAATGATGAATCGAGTCAATTTGGTTTTGAGATTATGACTAGTGCGTGTTTCTATTATATTCACTATGGCGGGATGAGATTTGAACTGGGCTAGCTTGGACTTAAGATTTTCTTTTCATTCCAAGTTGGAACTTCCACTCCCAAAGCAAAAGAAAAAGTGATTGACACTTCCATTATCCCTCTTAAAATGCCAAATATTTACTCAACTTTTAAATTTTCTCATCCGTTCCATTCTGAGGATGACGACGATAGGAGCTAGTAGAGACCCCTTTTTTTCTTCCATCTTATTTTTTTCTTCATTGCTACGCGCATCCTTTGACAGGGACAATTATTTACTCTATCGCAAGCCCATTAATACTTGTCGTGTCGTCAAGGGAAATGGAATCTCCCTCCCTTAAGGGCACATTACACATACTCACATATGTCTGCCAAGGGCTCGCCCTTATACGGCCAATATTTTAAAATGACCAGACCAAGTCTCCAACTACCATTCTTTTTTATCAAGACAAGAGAAGAGAGTGAAACAAAAAAAACCCTTTCATTTCGTATCGTATGAGATAAATTCTAATTTTGAAATACATCCTAGAAATTCCGCTAAATTCAAAAGTAACCAATGTCATCATCATTAGCATTTTTTTCACACGAGATTTAAACAAGAAATTTTGATAATGAATGATGCATGGCAGGCAAGACAAGAATTGCCGAATTTCCCATTCATTTTTATTTTATTCGTCATGAAATGAAATGCAGTTATTTTATTTCATTGGTAGTAAATCCTAAAGAATAAAGAATGGCTGATGGTGAAAACTTAATGAAGGGAATTGCAAGTTGTCACCTTGTTGTAGCTGAACCTAGTTGGTTATTTTATTTTACTAGTTAGTTGATGAGTAAGCAGTTTCCGCAATATTGTAGCAAAAGCAAAGCAACTACTGGTTGAAAAGAGCTTGAGAGCCTGATAAGGCGATACGATACGATACGATACAAGTTACAAGATCAGGATTCTTCATCTGTAGTGGATAGGACAAATGAATAAAAAATGAATGACAGAATGACTTGGGTTTTGGCTAAGGTGGCTTAAGACTAGACTGGCTTTTCCTTATCCTTTCTCCACAAGGGAATGAATTATTACTACATGTCCAACCTGCGACTTCCTGTAAAAGGAAGGATTGCCATTGCCATTTCACATTTCCTTGTCGCTTTTGCTGATGTGGCATTGCGAAAAATAATCAAAATGTCTCTTATAACACACCGCACAGTTGTACTGCCTTAATTTTTATGCAAATACAAATTATTTATCCATTCACGTCGTTGATAAATTAAAGTCTTGAAATTTTTTATGTATAAATTCCACTAGTTAGTAAATAACAACTAAACATAGACCGAAGAACACAATTTGTAACATATCCGCAATTACCACTGGAAATTGTGAGCTGAGCTAGTCCAGAACTTGGACTGACTGCATAATTATTTCCCATGGTACGGCCACGGCGGTGTAGAATAGAATTATACAGGAAAGAGGTTCAAAGTCACGACGGATATTACAGCAGTACGTACAAGGGAACTAATTGTCAAGGTTCGTTTCTTTCCTTCGTCCAGCATAGGCATGGGATAAGGAAAAATGAATTAACATGAGGAATCAATTTCCCACCTTCCTTTAATTTCTCTTCTTCATCCCTATCTTGCTCTAGTTTTCGTTCGCGTTCGTTCTTGGTCTGACCATTTAACCCTTTGGGCTCAAAACTGGATGGACAGGCTGGCTGCTGGGTTGGCATATGAACTGCCCCACGCCACATTGTTGAGTTTGGATCTTCCCTTAGATCAAGTCAAGTTAGGAGCAATTTATTGAAATCGACCAAATACTCGTTTACTCCACATGACATGAAAATCAAATACAAATACACAATTATTTTGATAGCCCCAGCAAAGCGAAGCGAGCGGTTGTCTAATTGGTCTTTTCCATTTACCATTACATTTGCATATCAATATAGGATAGTTCATTTTTTATTAATTAAAATTCTCTTGGCATTGGCTTCATACGGTAGATGGGCCGCTCTGCTCTAATTTTTGTTTAATAAATGGTCCCTTATCCGCAAATTTGATTAAAATTTTTAAACAAAATGTCATAAAATAGTAGCGCATTGTGCATCCGGTGTGGCTAAATTTTGTAACTCTTACGCCCGGCCAAACACGCAAGCAAGAGTAAAGGAATTCCAATCTGTGCCGTAGTTTCTCCCGGTAGCCTATTTTAACCCAAGGAAAGCCAAAAAGCAAAAAGGTATAGGAAGCAGGAGCATTTATTTTATTACACAACTAAGGTAGTCATTAGGACAAGGGCTCACCTGCTCTTGCTCTGCTCCTTTTTCTTCTTCTGTTACTAATTTTAGGTTTTGGTCTTGAGAAAATTTGATCCTGCCTTGCCTGCCTGCCGAACCACATCAATCCAGACCAAAAACGAAGACACCTGTACATGGACATGTACCCCCTAAGAAATATGCTACGTATCAAATTATTAGATATATTTTTTTGAATCTTTTGTGTAATACGTACGTAGTACACAAAGAATATTAGTCCAATTTATTCTTACGTATCGTTCGTGACGTGATCCTGTGTATCTTTATTAGTATCATTCCCATGATCCCTTTTCCTAGACTTACATGACATCAGGGGAAAATTAAATAATAAGTTTTATCCGTCCTTCCACAAATTAGACGCACGAAGGAAAACGAAATGGAATTGAAGTTTATTTGTAGTTTAAAATTCAAACAGTGCAGGTGCATTGGGATAATATCATAAGGATTGAATTTCTTTAGTTGAATAAAATAAAAAGGTGTGCGTATAGTGTATTTTTACTCATATATATATATTAATTAGATTGAATTGAATATTTTTAGGCTGAATCCGAAGAACCAAGCGGTGGTGGTGGTTCCTCTGGGATGTCTCGATCTACAACGGCGTCTTCGTCTACAACCGGTGCCACTGGTGGGGGTCCTACATCCTCTAGACGACAAATGTTCCTTGACATTGTGCGTCAGTCAAACGTGTCATGTCAAAATGGTGACTATCCAGCTGCCGTAACATTGTATACAGAAGCCCTTAAAATTGATCCAAATAATCACATTTTATACTCAAATCGCTCAGCTGCACTCATCAAAATGGGTCAATTTGCAAAAGCTCTGCAAGATGCACTCAAAGCACGTGATCTCAATCCAAAATGGCCAAAGGTAAATAACATTTTGTTTGAAATTTTCGTTTTCACTTAATGGGTAGTCAGTCAGTTTGGTTCAAAGAATAGAAAAGTCAATAGTTTGTCATTAGGTTTTGCTGCAAGTCACTAAACATTAAAAGCTAAGCCGCTATTTACTCATCAGCTAAGCAAAGCAAAGCAAAGCTTTTCAACTCTACCTAATCTTAGCTAAATGGTTGAACAGGATAATCAAATAAAAAGCTAAAAAATAAACAAAACCCAAAGGAACACATAACACGTACGTGGACTTGGATTTCAAAGCCTTGAACTTAAATTAACTTAAAACCTCAAATTAATTAATATTGCTTTCCACAGGCTTACTACCGTCATGGCGTTGCATTACAATGTCTTGGAAAACATCAAGAAGCCTTGGCAGCATTTAGCAGTGGATTAGCCAAGGATCCAAAATCTGGACAACTCCTTAGCGGTCTCATTGAAGCTGCCATCAAGTCCCCACTCAAAGGTATGTCCACTTAAGCAATCAATTCAAAATAAATTAGTCTGTCCTAGACGCCTAGACCAAGACTTAGACCAAGAATGTTAGGAATTCGGAGCCATACCAAAATTTAGGGACTCATTTGCTATAGCATTAGTAAATGTGATGACAAGTCAATGTCACAGTCACACAGGCATAGGCATCCTGAACAAAAACAAGATTGACAGTTTCACCTGGTTTGGTTTCTCTTCTCATTTTTTTGTGTGTGCTTGCTTATTACGTTTTTACGGGCGACAAGGATTGACTATATATCTGCCAATGTCCAAGTGTAGTGGAACATCCTTTCCTTGGCAGACAGACCAGAGAGGAAATAAGATGGACGATTGTCCTTAAAAGGAGCCCAAAAAGAGTGTCAGATTTGTGAATGGTCCGAAGCACATGAGGAATTCATCCGGCACAAGGGAATCTCTTTGAATGCAGTTCCATTAGCTTCAAAATTTACATTGTACGTAAGCTATGATGTTGAAGAAGCTCCCTTGTAGAACCTTCGCATTAAAACACAAGTGACTCGTTGGTTTTGAGCAGCCCTTAGCTTGGCTAGGAAGAAATTCTTTCCAAAAAATCCCTTCATTCCTTTGGTTTTAGTTTTAAGGGTTTGTACGCATATGGTAAACGCAGAAGGGCAAAAGTGCGTGAGTATGTGTTGTCTGCTCATATGTGAAAGAAGGTCCTTAGGGTCAGAGCAAGGTATAAAATAAAATCCCTTTTTACTTTACTTGGTTGCTTATCGTGTGTGAGTAATGGAATATGTCATGTAAGAGATCAAGAGGCACTTTAAGTTAGAATTTTAAGATTAATACTTGTGTGATGGTCAGTCATGCCATGCCATGCCATGGCCATAAGTGTCCCACCCTTCTTTGTCTATTTTTGTACTCAAATCCAACAAGTCCATTAAATCATAGCAAACCCACCTCAGAGAGGCATTCATCCGCTAAATGAACAGATTTAGTTTTTAACTAAACTAATGTTTTAGTCTAGTCGAGTATGTGAGGAATGGAATTCCACTTTCCATTATAAATTGTTTGCCGATAGCCAGCTAACCCTTCCACATGTGGAGATTGTAAGTAGATTTGTCCATTTTTGACTAAAAGGGTCACAGAATGACGAATTACAGATGAGATGAGGGTAAAAAGTGGAAGGATAATGATAACAAAGTAAAAATTCAAATGGTTAAAAGATGAGACGTTTTGTTTTATATATTGCGCATGTGCAAGTGCCGACAGCCAATCAAAATTCTACACCAAGGTATAATCCATATTCCACATTTCTGATTTATCCGTTCCACTGTCTGACTCGATCGCTTAGCTTGAAAATTGAAAACGTGTTCAACCCTGATTGAAAAATTTGAGTGACTATGAATATGGAAATGGAAATGATGATAAAGAGGCAAGTGCCCCACCCCTGCCAGCCTGTAACATACGGCTACGGTATCCCACCCCCACTCCCTTGTTCTTGTTCCCTTGACTGACTTGTGAATAAAAATGTATAGTTTATTGACACCAGAGAAAGAGCAGGGCAGCATCTTGCCTATAACTTTGTAACATGTTTGATTGTTACATCTAGTGTATTGGTCCCATGCCTGCCTGCCTGCCATGTTTAGGTTAACGTCTGAATCGAGCAGCATTCAGATTGAGATAACCATTCCTATCCTATCTTTCGTTCCTTTTTATTCTCACTGACGACTGAGATTTGCAAATTACATGTCAGCAACATCCTTGTCTATCTTGTTGTCACACGTATTTGTACATTGTACATCGTACTTTGGCCACGATGCGATTGCCAAAAATTGAACCTTTACATATTTTATAGTCCGGCTCGGGCCTTTCATGCTTTTTTAGTCCTTTGAATTTGAATGTAGCATCGTATAGAAAATTAAAATGAATAAAGTTACAAGTATTTGGCTCGGTTACTCATTAACTTTGATGAGTGAAGCAAAAATGTACAAAAACAAAAAATTCTGTATCATCATTTTTCCTTTGCTCAAGCGTCATGTTAAAATATTAGCCATTTTTTAATTATCCTTTGTTGAGGCCCAAATTCTAATTAGCATTTCCCAATTTCTCAATTTCTGAGTCAAGTAAATGTAGGTTAAAGCTAA
>WJEZ01000915.1:0-21595 GCA_009869925.1 Thalassaphorura encarpata | reverse complement strand
TTACAAACGTTGAACTTCTTTTGGCTCATAATCCATTGCAGTGTGACTGTACGATGGAGTGGTTGCAGAGCATTGATGACAATGATGATGACACTTCAGGGCATTACCCCCATATTCTCGATGGGTCAGAGGTCAAGTGTTCCCTTTCCTTTGAACGATTCTCCGAACCTTTACCCTACATGAACGTTCCCTCAAGGCAATTTCTGTGCAAATACGACAGCCATTGTTTTTCCAGTTGCCATTGTTGTGACTTTGATGCTTGTGACTGTGAAATGAGTTGTCCAAAGAATTGTAGTTGTTATCATGACCAAGCATGGTCTGTGAATTTAGTGGATTGCTCATCTCAAGAACAGCCATACATTCCACACAATATTCCCATGGATGTGACTGAGCTTTATTTGGATGGAAATGTATTCCCTTCTCTAGACTCCCATGCGTTCATAGGGCGTAAAAATCTACGGTCCTTGTATTTGAATGCATCTCACGTTGAAGTTCTTCAAAATCGTTCCTTCCATGGACTCAGGCAATTGCAAGTACTTCACCTAGAAAATAATTTTCTAGAAAGACTCGAAGGATTTGAGTTTGAGGATTTGGACAGTCTGGAAGAGCTTTATCTTCAACAGAATAGTTTGAGTTGGATTGGGAATGAAACATTTGCGAGTCTTCCACAACTTCGCATCTTGTGGCTACATGGGAATAATTTTGTGGATTTACCGATTTGGCAAATAATCCCAGGCGGGAACCACCACGGCGGAGTCGGAGTCCACCGCTCACTTTCTAGAATGAGACTGAATGACATTACACTGCGGGGGAATGAGTGGTCTTGTGAATGTGGGTTCACGACGGCTCTACGGGAATGGTTACTAGAGAACCGAGCTAGGGTTAATGATGCAGCTCAAGTTCAGTGCATTGACCAACTACCATTACATACCAACGTAGCCTCAACGACCACATTCAACCGGACGTCCAAATCCGGAGCAACAATGAATGAATTGATGGTTGTGCGAATTCTGGAGCAGAAAAATCATCGGTGCTCAGATTTTTCTACACAATCTACGGACCTAAGTGTGATTGAACCTTCGAGTGAGCCCAGTACAGACTGGAATGAGTACTTACCCCTCATCCTAGTCTTGAGTACTTTGACCCTTGTCCTCCTTGGACTCTTTTGTGTTAGTTTTTATTGGAGACAAACCCTCCGCGTGTGGTTCCATGCAAAGTGTGGGCTAAGACTGACTTCTTGTGGAGAAGCAATGGTGGATCGAGACAAACTCTTTGATGCCTTTGTTTCCTACAGTTCCAAAGATGAGGCTTGGGTGAGACAAGTCCTAGCTGCCGAATTGGAGCGACATGACCCAACGTATAGACTTTGCCTACGGTATAGAGATTTGCCAACGGGTGGAACTTATTTGGCGGATACAATTGTTCAAGCTTCAGAAGCGAGTCGAAGGACAGTGCTAGTTCTCTCACATCATTTTCTTAAAGGTAAGCAGAACACAATACATACAATATGCGTTTGCTTTACTCGTTTAAATATACCGAAAAGTAAAACTGGTCCTTCCTTAAACATCCTGACCCCAACATTCATAAATTCCCAACATCTAATCGCTGTGTAAAGTATATCATGACATTTTATTTTACAGGTGAATGGAGTAGAACAGATGTAAAGTCAGCCCATCATTCCTTGCTCAAGGATCGTCATCGAAAAGTGATAATCATCCTCCTGGGTGACCTCCCCTCCAAAGATTTGGACCCAGATGTCCGACTCTACCTTAAAACTCACACTTACCTCAGTTCAGAGGATAAGAGATTTTGGGATAAACTTTACTATGCCTTACCGGATGTGAAAGTGAAAGTGCCGCTGTCTCGGGGTATTCATAATCGGACTAGTAGCAATTCACATCCGCATTCTCATTCCCATTCCCACCCGCCACCCCAAATACCACCACCGCATAATTATACTCAACCACCACCACCCCTTAGCAGCAGACCACAACCGCCCCCGCCAATCCCGCCAATGCCAATGGCCATGCCACAGCAGCAGCAGCACCAACAAAGACTGCAGCACCAGCAACATCAAAATTCCCATCACCCTAATGTAAATGTGAATGTGAATATGAATAATAGTGGGACAAATCCAAATCGACACGTTGCAATTCATATTTTAACAGTCGAGGTAGTCAATCAAATCCCAAACTCAAGCCGGGATTTAAATATAAACTTTTAACATCATGCAACTCACGCACGCACGGTGCGAGGAACAAAATTCATCTTCATTGTTGCCGTTGCCAAGTTGGGAACTTGGATCGTGAGCTTATTGCAAATTATCAAATCCTCTGTAGAAGTCTCATAATCATCTTCATCATTATTTATTTACATAAATCATGCATTCGTTCGTATTGCATTGCATTGTCTTTGAGCCTTGGGAAAGGCGTGTAACGTGAACGTGTAAGGAAAAATTACGAAAGTGAAATAATTCTCTCAATTCAGAACAATTTCATGTAGTGTACGTATTATAAATTGAAACTCAGTCAATAAGTCACACACATCACGTTAGTTGGCTTTGACATTCCATTTCTAATTTAAACTTTCTATTCTTAACCATCACATCTTCTATTGTCCACTCAATATTGTGAATTGTTATTACAATGTTAGTTGATATTATTACGTATGGCCAAAGTGGGCAATAGTCAATTATATATACATGAAACATGAGCGTCAATTTGAACCCTGAGGACGTTAGGCCGACATTCTCTCTCATCTCAAAGATTCTCACAGGCAACAATGAAATCGAATTATCCGATAGGACACCATCACGCTATTGTAAAAAAGAGCGTAAACGTAATACGTTCATATTTTAAGGCAAGGCATGGATGGCTGAATGAATAATGAATGAATGATTATGATTATTGCAAAGTCCTTCTTAACAGGGCAGAAAAGTCATGGAGGAGGTTAAAGAAAGTTGAACTCAATTTAATATTACAAAATGGCCCAGACATGCCACGCCACGCCATGCCATGGCAGTGCGGTAGGCCTCTTCATTGTTGAAACAAATTGCAATTGTATTGTTATGAAAAATGAAATCCAACCTGATTTAAAACTTTAAGGATGATTATGATTAGTCTGACATGAACGTGATACGTATGTTCAAAACTTTACTCGTGGGGTTTCTTGCCAAAAGCCCAATCTTCTATTGACCTGTTCTAATTTTGTGTGCAATTTATTAAGTTAAATGTATTTGTACTTTTGTAATTTTTGCATTATTTTAGAATGCATGGATGGATTCTGCGCAGGAATGTTTGCGATTTTTTGATACTCATTTTAGCATGTTAATTAATTAGCTAGATAAGCCTTATTTGAATGCATTTTGACAAATATTACTTTAAGAATTATGTCGATAATAGAAAATGTTACTTCAAAGGCAAAAAGAACGGAGAAAATAAATGAAAGTGCGGATACTGAAATTTTATTTTGTCTTATTATAAAATTTATTTGATATGCTTGACAGAAATGTTTACACCGTTACCACAAAAACTTTTTAAGGCATTATTAACAATGTAAAAAGTTTTTAAGGTGCCAACTCTCAATTGCGTTAACTACTAACGTCACAATGAATCATCGAAATTATTATTAATTAATTTCTCTGCCCATTCCTAAAACCATCGTCGTACCTTCCGGATTTAATATTCTTAGTTGGTCCACCGCAGCAGAGCCAGAACACCCACGTCTACCGTAGCCCGACATTTAATCACCATGCAAGGAGTTCAGGAGATTAAACTTGAGCATCATGTCCTATCAACATGACATTGTATTAAAATACATATTAGAAATGCATTACATGATGGATTCTATAAATAGCAGGTAGACTCGATCCCAGGTTTCTTTACGCAGTCAAACTCATTTATCTCTCCCGCAGGTATAACTGGTTGACGGCGAATCTAATTTTAATTAATTGGAGTGCCCCAGTCAGTTCATTTTATCTCTCTCCGAGCTATTTATTCAACAGCAGCTCCTTCCCCTTATTTGTTAGAAAGCAGTGGGGAGCAAAAGATGATTTCCGCTCCTCGGAGGCAAACGATGAAAGAACAGAGAAAAACAGAGCAGAGTAGCAAAAGCACAGACAGCGGACCAGTTAAAATACCAACCCGTCAACCAACTCACTTCATTGCAGAGACGACGAGACCAAAAATCATCCATCCATTCAATTTCAAGAAAGGAAAATGGAGACACAAGCACATAAACTCAAAACGTTTCTCTTAAGAAGTAGCAAAGTTGAGTGTAATGAAAATGAAACCTAAGGAATTCTCTAATGTTTCTCTAATGTGAGTAACTGAGTGAATACGCAGTACTTTCGCCCGCGAATATTAAAGAAACCAAGATGGTTTCATTACTTAATTTCAGTACTACACATGATTTCAGCAATCCAAATTCTACGTGCATCAAGCTTATTTACAAACTGAACACTAGAATTTCTATTTTGGATAAGCAAGAATTATAGCATCTCACTGTTAAACCCTAAACTTTCTAATATTCAAAACCGCAATAAAATCGAACTTAAAAAAATTCTCACAGTAAAAATAAAATTTGATTACAAATCCTTCCCCCTTAAGATTATTATTACGAGGGTTCCAAATAAAGTCATAATAGCAGAGAGCCACACAAAAGAGCAATGCTAATGCAGTAGCAGTAGCAGTAGAAGTCAGAAATCGGCATGAATAAATAAAAACATACATTGCACACAGCCCTTTCTCACAAAAGGAACTAAATTAAGTACATAACGATAATAACTAAGTAAGGGCCCAGCCAGACGAAGCCAACAACAAATCACACAAAAACCTGCCTGACTAAGTATTAGCATTACGTATACCTACAAATTTGTCCATTCTAATGTTATGTAGTAGAAAAGAACGTAACAATCCTTTTTATTTTTTAACCCTTTCAAACCTAACCTGGACTGCACTGTACAAATCTCCCTCCTTTTCCAGACCGACTAACTAACCAGACTCAGACTCACCGGTGTCTTTCAGCCAGTCAATGCAATGAGAATAGAAAAACTGATAGAATTAAAATTACACAATCGAAAAAAATTGAGTTTGAGTCACAAAAGCAAGCAGCATAGCACTGCCCTGTCCTGCCTTGGAAAATGGGCATGAACATCACGAAGTGCCTGGCTAAAGTGACATGCGACTTTTCCTTTCGTCCTTCTATTAATTTACTTGCACTTCACAGGGGCCCAAAGGCAAAGGGATGTCCGCCCATTGGACCATTACATTACATTTCATTGGATTCAGAAAAAGTCACCACGGACTGAACTGAGACAGCATTGCATCTCTAAGTAAGTAGGATTCTATTAAATGAATACCCTGCATTGTACTTACTACGGCTACTGTGACTGTGACATTCAATTTCAATATTCATGTAATTAATGTGTGTACCTTCGTTGCTATTCCTTTGAAACTAAAGACAAGTCCAGGGCCGAATTGACATCATGATGGACCAGCTTACACTGGTAAATTATAAATCTAGGAACCCAATATCACTGAATTTTATTGGCTTTAACAAAGGTTTTAGAACAGAAGACCGTTCGTATTAAAAATAAATACAAGTTAATACGATTTTAAAAAGAAAGTTTAAAACGACGTTGGTTGTGTACTCTAAATTATTCAACTCAACCTGAGTAAATAAAATTTAAATGCAAATTACGTTAAAGTAAAAAAAATACGTCCAATTTTCTAAAGAGATAAAGATGACTAATATAAAAAAGTGTTCCGAAATGAGTTGCATTGCATTGCATTACATTACACACCACTCTGATGTAAATGTAATGAAATGGTTGAATCCAACCTAATGCCTATAAATACAAGTTAATACGATTTTAAAGAGAAAGTTTAAACCGACGTTTGTTGTGTACTCTAAATTATTCATCTCAACCTGAGTAAATAAAATTTAAATGCAAATTACATTAAAATAAAAAAATACGTCCAATTTTCTAAAGAGATAAGGATGACTAATATAAAAAAGTGTTCCGAAATGAGTTGCATTGCATTGCATTACATTACACACCACTCTGATGTAAATGTAATGAAATGGTTGAATCCAACCTAATGCCATGCATGTCCCTCTTTCTTTAATGGAATGAAATGCAAGTCAATGAAATGAAAATGAATTGTCCTTTGGTTGTTTAGCAAGCACACCCACGACATTGCCGTTGCCGTTGTATTATAGTTTTTATGCAGCAGCAGCAGCAAGAGGATAAAAACGTCTCTCTCTATCGTCTCGTCTTTTGTGCCGTGTCAGTCACATCCACATCGGAGAAGAAGAAACCAACAAAGTAGGCAGGCAGATAGGCAGGCAGTAGATCCTTCATTTTAGTTAGTTCTTCCAGCAACCATATCTTATGACAAGGAAAAGATCTTGAAGAATGACGAACCTGCACTGCACAGTTCTGCTGTCTCAAGAATGACGAGACGGTGTTCGCTTTTTTCTCCATCCTTTCAATCAAGGGAATTAGAAAGAAAGAAAGAAAGAAAAGGAGGTTCAGCCGAAGTAGCTAGCTGCCTGGTCCTGGCAGGGTCTACCGAATAAGGCTCCGGTATTGAATCACAGATCAATTCAATTACACTAATAAGGACCGGGCATTATGTACAATACAAATTACAAACTCTTTAGTTTAATTTTTACCCAAGTCCCTAAAACTGAAACATTTTTGACTTGATCATTGACCATGTCCACGGGTTAATTTTTGTTGCGTGAAAAAGTTGATAATTTTCCAAGAATGGTTTAGATTTTTCATTCCATGACGAGTTTTTTTTTAATTTTGACTCATCCGAAGTTTGTCCTGTCTGTCATTCATGCCAAGAAGGAAAATCAAGTTAAAGTCAAAGAAGAACAAGAGAATTTTCTTCCCATTCCCATGCATTTGAACTATGAAGAGCTAGGCAGGCAGGCAGGTAACCCTTCCTCATTTCTTTTGTCCTCCACTTCAACCTTTAATCTCTCCCTCTCATCTCCAAATCCATGGACAATGGGAGACAAGAGCGTGAGTGAAGATTTCAACTCAACCATCAGTCCGATCCTGACAAACTACCCAACCGAAAGCAATGAGATTTCCTCTCTTTGTTCTTCACTCCGGTTTATTCATCTATTTGCCACCTAGTCAAACATAATTCTATACATTTAATCCACTGTATTGGATCAGATCGTTGTTCTCCAGAATTCTTTACCTCCAGAAATTTTGCTGGAAACACGTACGACTCATTTTCTATCTGATAAAATTAACCTGTCAATAAATTGAAAATTGAAAATTCTATAAAAGGCACTAACATTCAAAACCTGCAAACTTCAAACTATATTTTCCTTGACTTGGAATTTTTACTGTGTTTATTTTCTAATTCTCTAACATTAAAGCCAAGCTTAACCTCAAAATCCAGGAAGGTGATTTCCCACATTCATTTACTAAACTCTTTTCATCGTTAGCCTTAACCCCCAAAATACCTGTTCCTCAGAGTTCACAGTTATTATCACATAACTATAATCGGGAAAACATCAATTATGTTCTCAACCACCTTCATCCCTTGTGCCACCATCAAATCAACTTAACTGCCTCGTCTTGTCTTGCTTGGCCAGTGCTCTGCTATGACAGCATTTATCTTTTATACGAAACAACGAGGTTTAGCTTAAGCTTTGCAGTCTTCACCCTACGCTCTTATTATTTTACCATGTATTTAGTAACCCCTTCATTCATTATCCAATCCTTTACCTTTACCTCCTCGTCCGTTTAAATAAAATGAGTGACTGAGCAGCTAGCTACAAGGTGGTTAAGAAAATTCGCATTCGTGTAAAGAACAATAGAATTCCAAGTGCCAGGATTCATATTAACAACCAAATAATCATAGGGAAGGATGGGAATTACGGAATTTTAATCTTCCTTGTTGTTGATTTAAATAACATGTTGTGTAGTAGTCACCCGCATTGTTGTAGTCCGGACTAACGTGTACGAGTGAAAAGAAAAACAAAATTTTAGTTGTGCGAACACATACTACAACTTTTAAAGACATGTGTTTACGGGGAACTAATGAATTGCGATACGTTGAAAAACAACCCTTATCATTTAAAATCATTGTAAAATCCACAAAATTCCTCAAATTTGTACTTTTGTGCAGTTTTTGCCAATTAAAATTTTGCATACTATTTGATGAACCTACACCGCACAACATAAAATAATTTCATAGACAATGATAGTTACTTTGTACAGGTTCGCACTTGTGAAGATAAGAAAGGATTTGAACCACGTCAGCATTTTGAAGCCAAATCCAAATGAAAGTCCAGCTACAGCCCAGCCCGTGTCCCTGCCATTCCATTCCATAATTAGAAGGCTGAAGTTTTATTACAGAATTTAGAATTTAATGACCCAATAATTCAAACTAAGGAAAACAATACTAATAATAAACCAACTCTGTTTAAAAATTCCTGTCGAACCACATTCCACCATACCATTTTTTCCAAATCTCATCTCACCTAACCCATCCAAACTGACGTAACGGCTCCACACCTAATCATATCAGTTTCAGCCAGCTCCAACCTCAAAGGTGGGTAATTTACTCATACTGGTACTCTTTCCTCATCCCTTAATGAAAAGCTCCAAGAGAAACAACAGGTTATCCCACTCCTTCTTTATTATTGTCGCGTTGACGGAGTTAATGCGAGCGGAGGAGCCAAGCCATGCCAGGGCAGCGAATGAACTGAACATCCAGAAACCAGCATTAAAAAAACTCGAGTCATAAAACTAAGCTTGCAACTAAACCTAAACCGTGCCGTGCCTTATCCTTCTTCCATAAAAATGAAAGGCAAAAGTTTTTTTTTCTCCTTCCATTTAATATCACAATATTACACGAATTATTAAACTTCGTGCTCGTTAAAGACATTCAAACCATTAAACACTTATCTTAACTTTTTAAACATGTAGGGTGGAAAACAATGCAAAAACCCTTCATTTCACTACCCAAATTGCAATCCTTTGCTGCGTTGAGGTAATATTTATTTCAAAACATAAATCATCCGATTTTCCTAAACAAATCAGGCAAGCCAGGGAACTTAACTTCCTTAATGGCCTTCCACCGCCACCGCACAGTTTAACCAAGTTGAGCATAAAACTTTAAATTAAATAGGAAAGATAGTGGGAAGTCTGGTTGGAAAATTCCTGGGCCTTGTCGAATAAACCAGATTGGTGTTTAGCACAATTGTTGTATTGTTGTAAACGTGCATATTAAAATATCTGTAGCTGGGCTCAACGTACAATGCAAGGACAGGATACGAAATTGCGATTGCCAGGCCGAGCATGGTTTATCGCACTGCAATTCAATACATTTGTCAGCTTTCAGACTAAAATTCAGAGACCCCCATTGTGTTTTGGTTCTTTTATTGGGCAATTAATCATTCCCATTAAAAATCACAAAAATTTTAATCTGAGGGGAGAAAAATGGATTTAGCTTAAATTTTTTCGGAGGAATTAGAAACCAAACTTGAGGACTACATTAAAACTTGGGATTATTAAATCAAAATGAAACGCTGTACTACTTCGAATATTTTTCCGAATTCCTAGGTTATTATACTTCGAACATATTGACAGGGAAATAATAATCTAAAATAGCTTGGATAGCAGCCAACTTTCCATTGCCTGAAATTAAGTTTGTAAAACATGAGAAATTAGAAAGCCCAACCCCAAATGCATCCCCGATTCTCCGCCGCTTAATCACAACACACATATAATTTTCCATCGAATGCTTCAAATAATTGCTCTCCACTTTTCATGTTCAGTCTTCATCTCCTCCGTCATCTTTTATGACGAGACGAGAAAAATGAACCACGGCTGAGCCAAGAAGGCATGGGCTAGGGCTAACTCTCCGAATCATTTTTCAACTAATGCAATGCAAACGTGCATACTTTGAATATAAAATATTTAACTACCTAACCGGTTGTTTTTCCATAGCTAAGGCTCAGACTAGTGAGTGTTTCTTCCCCCATTTATTTCATATCTCTCATCATACAATCAAAATATAATGTACTGGCCCAGCACAGCATATGAGATTGAAACAATGAAAAGAAATGGTTAGTAGTTGGGCAGGCGGCCCACATTGTGTGAACCTACCTTGTCAGTCAGTCAGTCAGTCCGGTCCATGGCATGGCATGGCATGCATGCTCAGCCCAACCTACTACCTACATCTACGTTGAATTACGTTTACATTGTTGTGAACTTGAATGGGGATGGTGAAGGAAGGAATGAACTGAACTGCGAACTCTCAAGACTGTAACTCCGGGGTTAATTAAAAGAATGAAAGATTACTCGTGATTAGGGCCGTAGGGCTTCCACCACTGCTAACGCCAACCAACCAGCCAAGCAAGCTAAGCTGGGAAATTAAAGACAAAAAACCGGGAAGAAAGTCAAAGAAAAAAGTAAAGAGACATACTGTATAACATTACTGATTTGATTACAATGCCTGGAATGCTAATTCACAATTGAATTGTTCGTTTTTCGAAAAATCTAATACCAAAGCAGAAAGAAACTAAAACTCGAACTCAAACAACTTAGGGAAACATAACTACAAATAATTTAAGTTTTTAAAAAAGCATTTGCTGTTGAATCGTGTAAGAGGACCCATTATGCATGTATGTGATAACACCAAAACTAGGAAATAAAAGAAAATAGAGGTAAGCATCACTTTGAAATTCATTCGTTCATGTAATAACGGCTTACAATTTTAATCTATTCGATCATTTCTGAATTATTCTAAAACTCAACACCTCTCACTGGCACATGTTAAATAATTGCGAATAAGGACAAGGAACGTACGATTCTTTTATTATGCAAATCCAGTCAATCGCACGTTCAATTTGCATTTGATATGAAAATGGTTCGACACACGCACATTGCATGTGTATTTTTCTACAAGTTCAATTGAGATTAGAACGCTAATGCAATTCAACTAAAAATTTTATTGCAATACAATGGGAAAGAGAAGACGGACAGGTGATCTGGACTCAAGGAAACAGAACAGAAGCAAATCCAATGAAGAAGGAAGACATGCCTTGGAGTGTTGCGTTGCGTTTCGTTTCGTTCCTTGCTCAGACAAGTTTAGTTTCTGCTTAAACCCACCACATTTTACACACGAAACAATGGTCTGGTGCAAAAGTGCCAAGTAAGTGAGTTTTTCTGAGAAGTAAGAAAGAAAGATTGCAATTGCAGACAGACAACTTACATACTCACTACCTCATGTTAACTACATTCTTCCTTCCCCTCCCCTTCCAATGAACTAGTTGGTTAGTTGTCAAGTTCCGATTGGAATCATCATCAACCAGTACAGGAGCAACAGTAATTACTTATCATCTATCCATCCACTTAGCCAAGCCAAGCCAGCTAAGAAAAAACATTGTTGATGTCTGCATCTGCATACGCACCGCGAGCTTGACTGCACGAACCAAGCCTTGTCTTGTCGTAACTTTTCTTTTTGCAAAATAAGACATAAATATGTCCATGTGGAATTTATATCACAAAACGAGGGAATGCGTGCTTTAAATTAGCAGAGCAATGAATGATGATGATAAATCGATAATGCAGTCTCCAATGAGAAAGCTGCAAACTGCAAAATAATTGCAAAGGAATTGGAAAACAGTTACTTTGACTTATTCGTAACGCTATCAGTTGAGAAATTAGTTTTCAATGTGATGTCATGCAAGAGGAGCATGTTTTCTGGGCCATATCACTTATTCGTAACGCTATCAGTTGATAAATTAGTTTTCAATGTGATGTCATGCAAGAGGAGCATGTTTTCTGGGCCATATCACTCGACTCTACTCAAAATCGTGAGTTCATTTATTGTATCGTACGTTAAAGGCAATCAAGTGAAACCAAAACAAAACAGGAATGTTCATCGAGCTTGAATGTAAATGTAATGAATTTAGGAATTTAAACATTATACTTAATCGAATTTGTTAATAATTAGAGATTAATTTGTATCAGGAAGAATATAGGATAAGAGCAAGAGCACATGTTATGTAGCGTGCACGAAAAGAAACTTGATCAATTTAAAAAAATAGTGGAAAGAAAGTTGAAAATGAATGAAACTACTGATAAAATGGGCGAATTAATTGAATATATTTGATTAATCGGGTGGAATTATTATGAGGATGGAAAATGAAGTTATGATTTCACTTTTGCACAAAAATAAAAGTTCCTTCTCTGATGTCCATCATCGACCTCAGGGAACTACTGACTCTGGCTAATATCTTCAAAACATTTGCATTAGTGGAAAGAAAGTTGAAAATGAATGAAACTACTGATAAAATGGGCGAATTAATTGAATATATTTGATTAATCGGGTGGAATTATTATGAGTTTAGAAAATGAAGTTATTATTTCGCTTTCGTGCAAAAACAGGTGTTAAGAAAGTCTATGACATATCTGTAAAACGTTTGAATTTTTAGGACGGTGTACCTATGCACTCTTTTTTCAGGCATACTTTTTTTTAAATTTCAAATTCTAACCAAAATCGACACCCTAAATTTTCAAATCCTATATGGTCCATATCTTAAAATCCCGACACCGCAATGGTACCTTAACCCTCGTACAAGAAGATGACCAACTTACTTATCAGCAGCAAGTTTTTGATACAAATAATCAAGCTGGGAGCAAGTTCAAGTTTTAACCTTTTATTCTCATTTCGACCCATCCATCTGATCTATCCATCTAATGTAAACCCTTTTGAGATTTACTTATCAGCAGCAAGTTTTTGATACAAATAATCAAGCTAGGAGCAAGTTCAAGTTTTAACCTTTTATTCTCATTTCGACCCATCCATCTGATCTATCCATCTAACGTAAACCCTTTTGAGATGGAGAAAGAGGTATACTAAATCTAAATAAAATACACAATCCACTTCATCTCATGACAGGTTTATAGACACTTGCTTCTCTCCTCACTCATGGAGATGCAGCGTAGGATGGAATGAAATGTAACAACCAACCAAGATATTCCAGCATTCCCAAATTCATACCCAACCACATCACACTAAATTTAACTCTTATCTTAATAAGGATAAAAGAAGAATGCCGCCTCCCTCGCTAGACACACCGCGCCGCAATGCAATTCAACTTAGGGCAACAAACTGCTGCACTGCAGTTCACTGCCTGAAAAGGAAGTTTAACAATGTAACGAGAAATTGTATAATTGAATTGAGTGCACATGCAGGTGTGAATGAATTCAGTACAAAATTGGGTTTAAGTCTAATCCAATTAATTTCCTTCCGGTCGGTTGTTTTGGATTGGGAGCATATGCTACAGGCATAAAATGACTCCAATTCACAAATGTTTTGCCTCATAGCTTTAGAGTACCGTCTAGTAATTTTTACTTTTGACAATAATTGCATTTACAGTATTAAATAGGTCATAGGGTCAGGGTGTTTTTATAGTATAAAAATTCCTCGTCCTGTTTCCTAAGTTATATTTAAGTTTTATACTTAAGTTACCTTAGGTTATATTTTTAAATTTCTTTACCACAATATACTATTGATCCTATCATTAAAAATTGAGTCACGACCTGCCCGAACGAACAAAACTACTTCAACCAGATTGTTTGAAATATTCTGACATTTAGGTAAAGTGGGAGTGTGAGTTAATAATGGAAAATCCATGTTCTTACATGTAGTACATGCATTGGATTCGGTTACAAATATGATGATGAGTGAAAGGGCTTGTAATTTCATACTTCACCTACATTTAACTTTAGATGCTATGTCCGAAGCTGAAGTGTACGATACGAGAAACCCAGCCCGGAAATCAGAATGTCAGTCAGGGAATGACGAACTGACTTCAGACACACTAGTGCAGCGCAGCGCAGGAATAGAAGAGAATGACATTTCCGGATGATGTAAATGCATCTGAAGAACTACGTAATAAAATATTATGCTAGACTAGGTTCCAGACCAAAATTGAATTGCGTATTTCAATACTTCATTCTCTCGAGTATATGTTCGTCGAACATGACTGAAGAACTAGTNAATGACATTTCCGGATGATGTAAATGCATCTGAAGAACTACGTAATAAAATATTATGCTAGACTAGGTTCCAGACCAAAATTGAATTGCGTATTTCAATACTTCATTCTCTCGAGTATATGTTCGTCGAACATGACTGAAGAACTAGTTCAAAATGTCCAATAGTATCCTGAGATTCGAAAATTTATAATGATTCCGAAATTTCAGTAAGTTGAGCTTTTTTTTCAAACTGAGGGGAGACAACATATGGAAACCCTTACTTTCAAAGTCTACGATCGCATCATAGCATCTCGGATTAAGAATTGAATTAAAGTTGAGCTTAGAATTTTCTCTTCCGTAAAATAATGTAGCCCTTGAGTCAAGGCAAGGCTTAACAAGTATGCATGGCTGAATACGTAGTAGTAGTACTACTATAAGGACCTCAGCTCTAGAAGAAAGTGAAGATATTCACATAATTATTATCATCTCCAGTTAAAGTGGTTGAATAATAGGAATATACAAGACAGTCAGCTAGCTAGCTTTCCATCTGACATTAGGAATAAATCATAGCTACTTAAAATTTGTTCAACTCGTCTGTGTTTTTTGGATTGGATTGCATGAATGAATGAATCAACTGCTCAAGTAGTTAAGAAACGCTTGCTGAATTCTCCTACACCAACTTAAAAAGATAGACAATTTAAGACCAGAGAAGTGGTTCTCGTAGTACTTGAAACCATCCTATCCTTCTTTTCCCTGCCTGGCTCATGTTAATGTATCTCACTCAACCGAACATCCCCATTATTCTTTTTCTTTGCTACCTATTTACCCATAAGGACTTGACTTCATTCTGAAATACTTGAGTTACCTGTGCTGTGCATATATACCCCTTTGAGTACTCGACTTCAACTCCAAAACTACAATGCTAGGTATAATCATGTCTCCATCCTCCATAAACACAACAGTTGGCATGAGTAAGTAAATCACACCTTGTGAATGCAACTATGTATGTAATACACTCCCTTCTAAGTCATTTAATCCATTTACTCTCTATGACCAGCCATTTAATCTGGGTTTTGAATAATGACCCTAAAAATTCATAATTTCTAACTGGGTGGTAGGGTTGGCCGGTAGGACGGCCATAGGACATTCCATTGCTCTTGCATACAAAGTAAGAAGAACCGAAGTAGCAAGCAAAACAGGCAGAACCAAAAGGAAATTATTAGTATTTACAACCACGGTTGGAGATCAAATTGCATTCATTGCATAGGGAAGAATTTTTACAAGGAACATTAATTTCTATGGCCTCCCTTACCCGCCTGACCGCCCAATGACACATAACCCTGTCAAAAAATTAGACGGACGGATACAGAATAGAAGAACTAAAGTTTGTTTGATGCTCTGGCTAGCTCACAATACAAATGTCACGTGTTAATTTTAATATCCTTTTACAACAGCAGCAGCAAGCTACATGGTCCAGAAATTTAGTCATTCAGGTTTAGTTGGCCGATTCAAGTTACATCACCACATCAAGGAAACCAACCACCTATTCTAGTATTCCAAGTCATGTGCCATGTGGTTGTAAAGGCAATATATAATTTTTAATGCAATTCAAAGAACAAACACAAACAGTCAGTCACTCTGGGACTGTGAAGGGCTGGGTTGGTTTAGACCGATATTAAATTACTGACAAATGATTCTGCTCAAACTTTTGGTTCTTTTGCAGAACATTTTACAAAGATGCAGTCAGATCACAGAGGAGGAAAGAATTATCAAGTAAAAGTAAATGGAATGAGTTACGTGTAAAGAATATTTAAGTGGGCGTTTTATAGTCAACTAGATTCCGATTAATATTATTGGTATTCGCCATGTTATATACATTAAGGCTAAATAGTTGTTTTCGAAAGCTCGAAATACAAAAAGTAGGTTCATCGGTGGTTCCAATTTGTACGCAATTCCGCCCGTCCGACCGATTTCTAAAAACTAAAATTCTCAACAACGATGTAAAACATGAAAAATTGTGTAATTCAATCAGTCATGATATTATGGCAGGGAGTGACTATTACAAGAAAATTTCTTTTAAAAAATTGTAATATAGGTTAGCAAAGAGGAAAGCAACAAAAGAAAATAACCATAAATTTAGTCACGGTATGAAGTTAATGGCAGTAGTCAGTCAGCCAGGCTTGTACTACTACGCAGAACAGAAGTTACGAAATTCCGCCCGTCCGACCGATTTCTAAAAACTAAAATTCTCAACAACGATGAAAAACATGAAAAATTGTGTAATTCAATCAGTCATGATATTATGGCAGGGAATGACTATTACAGGAAAATTTCTTTTTAAAAAATTGTAATATAGGTTAGCAAAGAGGAAAGCAACAAAAGAAAATAACCATAAATTTAGTCACGGTATGAACTTAATGGCAGTAGTCAGTCTTGTACTACAGAACAGAAGTAAACGGGCGCTGGAGAGAATCATACTTCTACTCAAGTCAACTCGACTGATGCATGCATTAGATATTATTGTACGTCGTACGTACAATATGGTTGAGGAGAGAAATGGAATGGACTGCATAATATGCGATGCTCAAAACAACAATCCATCTTCAAGACTAAGAGAATAGAATAGAGTCAAAGAAGAAAAGGAAACTTTTCTGAGTTTCTTAGCTTATCTCCGGTGGAAATTGAAATTGAAACAGAAACACACAAAATTTCATTTTCTTTCCCCTATTCTTTCATCTAATGTAATGTTTCATTCATACCCGGTCGGAACGAAGGGTAGTATTGCTCTGCTCATACATTGTCCATAGTCAGCTGGAGGAACTAGTGGTTTAAAAAGAGACGTGAAATTGGAATTGCTACTTTTCTTCACAAAAGTTGAAAAATTATACCAAAAACCTGGCTGCGGCGGGATTCGGCATTGTCTTTTTGCTATTCAACAAACCCTCAGGTGCAGAGGTTTTACTCTCTTCACCTTCAAATAATTCTGGACAGAATTCCCTGGCTGTGTTGCTCTCAATTTTCACGCTTATCGTACAGGCGGATGAGAGAATAAATCCCGTCATTGTTTATAACTTATTGTTAGGTGAAGAGCGAAAATTCTAAACTTTTGTCCTGAACGAAACTAGTGCATCAAACAGTCTCACCCGAAATAGTTTGACAAATTATTTATTATTGAATTATGGAAGCATTGTTTTGTCCAATTATGCCAAAACAGCCCTAAAATACAGAGAAAGTGAACTAAATTTGATTAATCCATCAAAATAACATTTTGTACAAGCCAAAATTCAGAAAACATACCTAAAATCGCACACATATGTACATTTGAGTCGCGACAAGCTTATTTGTCCCCTATAATTTCCCAATGTCCAATCGATTTGCTCAACACTCAACCAGAAAACATCATCTACATAAACAGCCTTTGTTTTCACAACATTTGTTCAATTTTTGATAGCGCGCTCTCTCTCTCTTCATACTTTCCATTCAGAGACCTAGTAGTAGGATGGAGAATTTTCTCTGCTGAGCTTAGCTTAGCTTGTGCGATGTGCGTGCAAAAAAGTGGAAGTAGAGTGAGTAAAGTAAAAGTAAGTAATCCGGGAAAACTGCGGGTCCCGCTTCGCTCCGGCTCATTTGCCACAGGCACAGGCAAGGCAAGGCAAGCATGGAATTTGAGTGCACCTGTAGTGTAGCTTCAGAAAACCGTGCTAAGTTCGACACAACAAATAAAACCGAGGAAAGAAGAAAAAAGAGTCAGTAAGAACAACTGGGCAAGAAACGCCCGACCGCAACTACACAACCCAAAATCGACCGACCACGGACCAAAAACCATACATATACGTACATTCTTCACGGGAGAATGGAAAAAGTAGTAGCAAGCAGGAGTGACTTGTTAAATAAATCATTTTCAGGTATTACAACTCTCAAACCCGGCCCTAGTCAGTACTAAGCTAAGTTGGAACTGTATTTAACTACTCTACTGTGTTTGTAGGAACTACCGTGAAATACTTCCGGAAATCCGCCTCTTGGAGAATAGATTACTCAACGTCTTGAAGGATTGTAAGTCCACGCGGGTGTTCCAATCCGGGTAATTATTATTCTAATCTACCTGAGAGAAGATTGGATTTTGCCAAGATTTTAGTTAATATCAAAGTATAAAGGATAAAATCATCTGTGCTCATTCAATAAATTGTTGAGTTTATTAGACAAGTAATCTAATTCAATAACAATCCGTTCAATGTCATTTTTAATCGCACAGAATATATTCTAAAACTACACAGATAACAATTCTGGATATATAGTACAGGCAGTAAAAAGTAGTTGTACTAAGACCCATTTTGGAAGTGTAAATAAAAACTATTGAAACTCATTTGCAGTTGGCTCATGACACAGGTTGATTAAAACACCTATGAATCCAATATGGCTCATAATGTATATTCAATCCAAACAACTCCATTTCAAAAACATGGGAAAGACTACAGGTTTTTTTTCTGAAATGCTTGCCTGCCTCTTTGGACTCTCTTCCGTCTCAACATCGTATATCAACGCCAACAAATGTTTGATTTCCATTTGATTTGTAAATTGTAAACCTTGGGACTCTCATTACACTCCACATGGAGTCCATCAGGGCGGATGAAGGATGGAAAACTTGGACGGAATGAACATAACAGAATAACAGAAAAAAAATGAATACATTTATTCAAAAACTTCAACCACTCTTCTTCTACTCAATTGGATCACCACCTCTTCAGTTCATCACACCAAGCTACGTAACAAAGCCAAAGTAAAAGGAAGGTGCACTTCGTGTCGTATGTGAGAAGAATAATATTGAGAGCAGAGCAAAGGCAAAGCCCAGGAAAGGAAAGCGGGTTTCAATTCAACCGCACATAATCCATGGGTTCTGACAGACGGAAAGTTCAACACGAGCTGGCTAATCACATCAAATCATATCACCACCACTTGCCCCTTGAATGGGTAGACCACTGTTCATCTTATTAATCACACAGAAAAAAATTGCAAAATCCTTGACCGTTTTGTAATGTGGAATCACATAAATTGGCGCATACATAACAATCAGACTCAGCTGTCTGTTTCATGGCCAAGGCTGATTAGTTATTCGGACGGATACAAATGCAAATTGCAAATGCAGAGTTTAACGTCAAGTTCTCAGTTAGAAACAACTGTATTTCCTATGCGTCATTTGCATATGAGGTTAACGGCTAGTGTTTTAACGAAATACAAATCACTTGGAATGGTCTGGTCAAATAATACAATGCATAATTTTCAGCCCAGCCACTGCACTGTGTAAATTGGGTTTTATAGTTCTAGAAAAATTTTAATTGAAAATCATCAGCAGATATGATATCCATATTTGCATTGCATGCACTCTGCTTCCTTCCGCTAAACATTTTTCACTTATTCACCCGTCAATCTTCAAACTCATTTTGACATCCCGACCTGCCATGCCGTGCCATGCCACCGAATTTGCGGTTTTCTCAACTGAGTGACTGGGAAAATACTTGACATATAAACCCACACCACTCAGGATTCATGTGATGCTAAATGCCAAGTTCCCATTACATTGGTTTCCCGTTTAGTCTTGACATCTCCAACCAAGTCAATTAACTCCCTTTATGTAAAACCGAGTCAACTCTCAGACTCGACGCACAGTGTACGAGAGTATGTCTTCCCCTGTTGTGCCAAAGTACTTTTGGAATGGAATGCTTTACACTTGACTCCGCGTGTCTCATAAATTGAATGACAAGATGAGGAGGAAGACAGGTCATCTTGCTGCACTCCTCTTTCGTTGTTGGAACAAGTTAGTTTCTGCATTCTGGCGCTCTGCATTAACATCTTAGGAACAATGTCACGCATGTTGCTTTCCTTCACCATTATTCGTATTATTTACTTTAGAAGGATTCAATTCAACAACGCAAAGCAAAGTAAAAGGAATCCCACGGTGTCAAAAGTGCAGAGCTGTGGAAGGAAAGGATTTGGACGGACTTTGCGTTTGCTTTTCTCTCGGTCATTCGTTCGTGGTGGAATGGAATTTAGTTCAAAACTCAACTAGCTTTTAGCTTTAGCTTAGCTTAGCTTAATAAAATAAATGACAAAAATTCCAGTCTAAGCTAACCTCGCCAATCCATTATCCATTACAAGGCGTATATTTCATTAAGGAGCACGCAAACAATGAGCATGAAGGAATGGAATGTCACACGCTCACACATTTTGATGGACGGGCTAGCCTACGTCTAGTGTAGTCTTAGTCCAACTTCAAACTAAACTTGGCAACTCAAAGTCGTAAATTTTTGCACATAAATATTTTAAAGTATAAGTTATCACCTTGCGGTTGTTTAATGTTATGACTGTCACTGCCCAGCTATTTTAGTAATTATTTATTCAAGCCTAGGCGTAACAACGTAGAGCTTAGAATACTGGGTGGTCAAATACAAGGAGAAGGAATATAAGAGAATTTGGGTTGAACAAAATTTACATACGCCAAGAAAATTAAAATACCTAAAATATTGTATTTATGAAGTACGTAATTATCTATAGAATCATTAGTCTATTATAGGCAATTGTTAATTTTAATCAATCGCAATTTTATCAAACTTGAAACTTGCTCTCTCTGTGTATCAAAATAAAATATGTTCCCCCTAACTAAGCAATACAAGTCTGCGTGGGTTTTTCTTGTATTTTTGCAAATTAAGTGTGAAGAGATGAAGACATTCGTTTCGTTGAAACATGGAGCATGTGTTCCTTCATGGTCGAGCACCTTGATGTAAGTGAGAAAGAAAGGATTGAGCCAAGCTAAAGTCTACGACGACGACAGGATTGACGACCAAGACTAATGTGATGGAGTCAAATCAATGCTACAATAGGGAAGTGTATGTGTTTCCTTCCCCAAAAAAATCCAACGTATTGATCCGCTTAATCTTTTCGCCGGAAAACTTCACTCAACCTGAAAAAATCCCTCCGCATGCCTGAATCAGAATCTAGTGAGTCAGGGAAGTTCTTGGAATTTTCGGGCAAATTTTAGATTTGCTTTTGCCATGCCGTGCTTGACAGGTCTGCAAAATGAATACTGTTATCAGACTCTGGAATTTTTTAGCAAGCAAGGAACACCTGACAAAAAAATTAGCATTCTTGCTTCTCAACTGTAGTAGTCGTAGTGCAGTGAAAAAGAGCATAAATCTGGAGTTAAATTATTAGAGAAAAACATGGAAATGATACTCATTGAGCATTAACTTCAAGATTAAGATAAAGCCAAGTCTCCATAATCAATTGCAACGTAATATAATGTAATGTCTTGATTAGCCTGACAAGGTGGTATAGCAATAGACTATGGAGGTATGTGTTCATAGCTCTGGAATACGACCATGACAATGGTTGACGATATGTGTGAATCATGCCATGAGTACATTCACCGGAACATTATGAGCTTTGAGGTTCCCTTACGGCATAACAAAATATGAGTGAGTTGGGCACAATTTACTGACCCTTGGCACGCATCTCTTCACTTTCCAATTCTGAACATTAATACCTCAATTCCATTTCCATATCCTTGCTTGCATG
>WJEZ01000914.1:0-21595 GCA_009869925.1 Thalassaphorura encarpata | reverse complement strand
AGGATTTGCCAAGTATGTGGTGTGGCTCTCGAATAATAAGACTTATTCGTGTGCAAAAGCAAATTCCAGTTTTTTAAACGATACTTACTTCGCAGTACATTTAATTTTTCAAAATTTATGATATGAATTTCAGTGGAGAAGATGGAATTAATTTCTTCATCAATGGAGAAAATTATTTTGGTAATGCGCTATAAATATTTCAAGAATACTGTTGGGCAATCTATAGATGTAATTTTAACTTTATAATTAACTAGTCAACCCACAAAAGGATGATTTTGACCCGGAGACACCACTGGTAGATTTTATCCGAAATAATGCACAGCTGAAGGGAACAAAGACTTTGTGCCGAGAAGGTGGATGCGGTGCTTGCGTTGTTACAGTCAAATGCAAAGATCCAGTCACAGGGCGAGAGATTACAAAGGGCATAAATTCGGTTTGTTCAACCTTAATGGAGTTATCGAATTGCATTTTTGAGTAAATACTATGATATAGTGCCTAACTCCTGTTCTGAGTTGTAATGGATGGGACATTTTCCACCGTGGAGAGATTGGGAAATAGAAAAGTTGGTTATCATCAAATCCAGCAACGATTGGCACAATTCAATGGGACACAATGTGGATTTTGTACTCCAGGAATGGTCATGAATATGTATAGGTAAGAAAGGAACGCTCAGAAATTTAGATTCAAGTTTTTATTTTAATATTCCTGCATTTGATTTTTGTGAACAGTTTGATGAATTCAAAGGAGAATGTAAAAGTTCAGGATGTGAACGACAGCTTTGATGGGAATATTTGTCGCTGCACTGGATATCGTCCAATTTTGGATGCCTTCAAATCATTAGCTGTGGATGCACCTGAAGATCTTCGCCAAAGAGCGAAAGATATTGATGTAAGATTCCTAATTTTTTAGCAATGGGAATGGGAGATATGAAATTTTAATTTTTGTAGAATTGCTCTGGATGCCCATGTGCACCAAACGGTGGTTCTGGAGGTTGTTGTAGGACTAATACCAGCCAAACGTTCAGTTGTACCTCCACTGTTAGTTTCAACCTTACTTCTGGACAAGAATGGGTTCAAGCCACGGATTTAGAATCTGCGTTTACTCATATGGAAAGATTTTCTAGGGATGGAAAGAAATATCGCGTTGTTGCTGGAAATACTGGCACTGGTATTGTTATTACAAAATTTCATAATTCAGATTAACTTCATAAATGTGTGCATTAAAAAATGTTTATTGCAGGAGTCTTTAAGTATGATGGACCATACGATGCTTTTCTGGACATTAATAGCATAGCCGATTTGAGAAAATCTTCATTGGACACTGCTGGAGTTGTTTTGGGTGGAGGAATCACACTCTCAGCTGCAATTCAACTTTTGCGAGAAGCATCGGCATTGCCAGGATATGAATACACAGCAGATGTGAGCAGACATTTGGAACGCGTCGCGAATACACCAGTTCGGAATGTAAGAAAATACAACTCAAAAAAATGAAAAAATGCTAAAAAAGCTATATAAAATTATTTTTTGTCGGCTAGAATGCAACCATTGCTGGGAATTTGATGCTGAAGCATAAACACAATGAATTCCCATCTGACGTTTTTCTTCTTTTGGAAACAGTAGGAGCAAAAATTAACGTCGGTTAGTCCATCTGAATATTTTATGAAATAAAATAGCTGTCAAAGTCGAAAGTTAAATAGTGAAAAATGTTGCTCATTACAGGATCTCTTGCCTCTCCATTAAAACTCTACACTCTTAGCGAATTTATTCGTTTAGCGAATTTATTCGCATGGACATGGATGGGAAAATAATTGTGTCTGTTTATTTTCCCCAACGGAAGGGTGAATACAGATTCCGAAGTTTTAAGGTATGCAATTAATTCACTCATACACAGAATCTCAATGCATTGGATATATTTAATGAAAAATCTTATTTTAGATCACAAGACGCTATCAAAATGCTCACGCCTACGTCAATGCCGGTTTCCTTTTCAAGGTTGACCCTGCTCAGAATTTTCTTGTTCTTGAAAAGCCAAGAATTGTTTACGGAGGAATACATCCCCAATTCGTAAGTACTGTACAGGAAGTTAATTCCATTTTAAAAAATTATTATCTAGCAGCTTAGCTTTTTTNCTTGTTCTTGAAAAGCCAAGAATTGTTTACGGAGGAATACATCCCCAATTCGTAAGTACTGTACAGGAAGTTAATTCCATTTTAAAAAATTATTATCTAGCAGCTTAGCTTTTTTTTCCCTTCCAGGTGCATGCATCCACGACTGAATTGTTTCTGATGGGTAAAAATTTGGGAGATGAACAAGTTTTGAAGGGAGCTTTGGAAATGCTGGATAAAGAAATTACTCCAGAGAATCGACCACCAGATGCGTCACCAGAATATAGAAAGACGCTCACAAAATCTTTACTATATAAGGTAACCAACTTTTCCTCTTCAGTATTCAGTTATTAAATACTACTACTCAAAATTAATTACATTTTTAGACCATACTCGGAATAATTGACAAGAGCAGGGATGGATTCAGATCTGGAGCTGCAGATATTAAAAGAGAAGTTGGTAAAGGCGTCCAGACATACGATGTAGACAAAGGTGACTGGGTTCTTTATCAAAACGTTCCCAAAAATGAAGCTGGAGTCCAAGCATCTGGTTAGTGAGCTAAATAAATGTACGAGTCGTACTTAATATTGACGAATTTAATTATAACATGAATTTCCGAACATGGACTTTTCCAGGTGAAGCTGAGTTCGTCAATGACATTCCAGCCAGACCTGATGAACTCTACGGTGCATTTGTTCTTAGCACTGTAGCTAACGCGGATATAAAATCAATCGACCCAACTGAAGCTTTGGTTAATAGCTATGATAAATGGTCTTCCCTATTGGATTTAAAAAATTATGATTCTATCTAATTTTTATAGAAAATCCCTGGAGTTGTTAGATTCATTTCGGCCAAAGACGTACCTGGAAAAAATAATTTTATGTCATTTGCATTATACCTGGCAGTCCCTATGGAAGAACCAGTGAGTCTGGACAGTAAAAGTGTCTTAATTCAATGACAATTGAATAATCTAATTACATCATATTTTTTCTACAGATTTTTGCAACTGGACAAAGTCCGCCACGCAGGACAATCTCTGGGAATGATTCTTGCGAAAACTAGTGCAATTGCATTCGCAGCTGCCAAGAAGGTTAAAGTGACTTATGAAAATAAACAACAACCAATCGTGGATATCATGGATGCTCTGAAGAAGGCTGAGGAAGAAGGAACACTTGCGAATTTCCCATTTATAAAAAGCTCAACACCTGCTCTGGAAGGTTCAGCTAAACATACGATTAAAGGAGAATTTCAAATGGGCAGTCAATATCATTTTCACATGGAACCCCAGTCCTGCGTCTGTATTCCAAAAGAAGATGGAATGGACGTATTTTCTGCTACGCAATGGTTGGATATGACACAAATTGTTATTGCAGATGCTTTGGCCGTACCCACAAATAAGTAAGAATTTTTAAATGCTAAACGTGTTTCGAATTGGAAAGCTAAGGATTTCATAATTTTATTTTACAGCATAAATGTAGAAGTTCGTCGACTTGGTGGTGGTTTTGGTGCAAAAATAACGAAGGCTGCACATATTTCAACGGCCTGTGCAGTCGCCGCAAACGCTGTGAACAAGCCAGTCCGTGTTGTATTAGATTTGGAGACAAATATGAAGATGATTGGAAAGCGTCTTCCTTATGTCTTCCGATACGAGGTACTATGATAGTTTTAATAGCCCTGCATATTTTAAAATAATTATGCTAATTATATGTATACTTAAAAATTAGGCCGGATTTGATGACGAAGGAAAAATTGGAAACCTTAATATCGAAGCTTTGTGTGATTCTGGTTGTACAGCAAATGAACAAGACAGTGCACTTTTCCCCGGATACGTCCAAAATACTTATAAGTCTGTTGGTTGGGAGATTAAGCCAGGATACCTTCTCACAGACACAGTCTCGAATACATTTTGCAGAGGACCAGGTCAATAATAATTTTATGCTTAAAATTTTAGAAATTTCCTATAATTTTTTTTTTCAAATTTTATCCACAGGCTCGGTCCAGGGAGTTGCTGCAATTGAATATGTAATGGAACACATTGCTCACACCTTGAATAAAGATTCATTGGAAGTTAGGCTTGCTAATTTCATGGACAAGGATGACTCTGTATTTCCTGGAGCTGAACCGTTGAATGGAGAAAACATTTGTTTAAGGATAATTGATGAAATTAAGATAACTGCAGAATATGAAGCCAGGAAAATGCAGGTCGAAGCATTTAACAAGGTCTGGGGAACTACAAAAGCTTTAAAATTGTAAAATCTAAATTA
This sequence comes from Thalassaphorura encarpata, assembly GCA_009869925.1. NCBI lineage: Eukaryota > Metazoa > Arthropoda > Collembola > Poduromorpha > Onychiuridae > Thalassaphorura > Thalassaphorura encarpata. Next base: position 17,227 of record WJEZ01000914.1, on the reverse strand, counting down.
AACACTTCAACTTGTTTCCCTACATAGGAGCACAGGTGGAAGAAACGAGGAATTTCCCTTGTTCCAACCAGGTACAAGATGGATTATTTTGGAGCAAAATTTCCAGCAAGCGTTGTGATTTATCATCAGGATGGTCACGTTGCAGTTTCTCATGCTGGGGTTGAAATGGGACAAGGAATCAATACGAAGGTAAGTATCAGATTCGTCCTTTATGAATCTAGGCCTTAAATATCATGTACTTTTTAACAGGTGGCTCAAACAGTAGCTCATACTCTCCAAATTCCATTGGAAAAAATAAAAGTGAAACCAACTAATACATTTACTGGAGCCAATGGTTTCCTATCAGGAGCTTCGTTCACAAGTGAACTTTGCTGTGGTGTAAGTAAACTATGCTAGTTAATTTCTGCTCGAAGATTCTAACATTCAAATGAAACAGGCTGCTCAAAAAGCTTGTCAAATTTTGCTGGACAGAATGGAACCAATTAAAGCCAAGTTGGAAGATAAATCCTGGGAGAACGTCGTTAAAGAAACTTATAATGCTTCAACTGGATTTGACAGCTTCCCACATGTAAATCAGAAAATCTACAGTAGAATATTATTAGCTAATTGGCAAATAATTCATAAAATAATTTATTAACAGGTTCGGTCCATTGGATGGAGCCAAGGATTATTTCATATGGGTCGTCAATATTACAGAAGTTGAAATTGATGTTTTGACTGGAGAATTTAAGGTTTAAATTAAAAAAGGCATCCAAAACAATGAATCGCATAATAAATATTATTGCGGTGAACAGGTTGTTCGAGTCGACATAACTGAAGATGCTGGGAAAAGTTTAAACCCATCAACTGACGTTGGACAAATTGAAGGAGGCTACATGATGGGACAAGGTCTTTGGACTCAAGAAAAACTTGTATACGATCAAAAAACTGGAGAACTTTTAACTTGCAATACTTGGGTAAATTCAAATGCTTAGCCTGATTTCGTTCTATTTTCCTAATTGCAACAAACATTCTATAGGATTACAAGCCACCACTTTCCAAGGACGTTCCTGAAGATTTTAGAATTACTCTTCTAAGCAATGCTCCTAACCCAGGAGGAGTATTGCGCTCGAAAGGTAATTAATTGACCAAATAATGATAAAAGTTGATTAAATTTTATGTCTATAACATTTTAGCTGTGGGAGAACCACCACTAGTGGCCAGCGTATCTGTTTTCTTGGCTATGAAGAATGCAATTGACTCTGCTCGAAGAGATGCTGGGAATAATGAATGGTATCAAATCGGTGAGTAAATGTCATATCACGCCCATTCGTCATCATACTCAAAATTATTAATTATCCAATTTTAGACGGGCCTGTCACTCCAGAGGACATCGTCCGCTTGTGTTTGACCTCAAGTTCTCAGTTTGGATTTTAATAACAACATTTCAAATTAAAAAAAACTAACCGAAAAATCTTGTTAACTGTTGGGTCTATCCTTTGTCCTTAAAAAGACAAAGTAATTACAATTTTATGGTGGTGGGAAAAGTTAATAAAAATTAACCGTACTTAAAATTCTGTAAATGTCCATTTCTGTTTATGACCATTTTCCGATCTTCAATTGAAGCCAGCCAAGTTCAACGAATGATTAAAAATTAATTATAATTCTCAAAGTCAAGTTGAGAGTTCAAATCTGAAGAAATATAAAGGTTCAATTCAAATTTAAATTGGTCATCTTGCTCCAAATCATCAAAATTTAATTTTGCGAAAAACAGAGTGTAACGCGTATTTGCTTAAACATAGCTGGACGTTATGAGCTACTATAATCTTAATTCATACAGTAATGTCCTTAGCCTGAACTTGCAATCTAAAAATTGTTGCAAAAACTTGCCAACCTTCTCACTTAAATGCTGCATTGAACCATAATTGTTGTTTACCTTTGTGTGTATTCCATGTAAACTGTAATCTCTGCACGCTATGCGTGAATACGTTGATTCTCAGCCAGCAGATACCAGTTAATTTGGCATGTGTATTATTATAATTCTAAATCACAAGTTCTCAGTTTGGATTTTGATTGAGAAACCTCAAATTGAGAGGAAAATACATTTCCTTTAAAAGTTCCTTCAAATATTACTACGCTCCGATCCTTGAAAAGCTATTTGGCATTCGTGTCATATACAATTCAAGATTATGAGAACATGAAGTCGAAAGTATTGACGATCGTCAAGTAAAATGCAACTTCGGCGAAATGAATTAAATTAAACCAATTTTAAGGCACTGATTTTACATTCATACATAATTTAAATGTCACCGTTTGTAAAATACAACATTTTATTTTCATCTTTGATTAACGTGCTCAAATATGTTCAACGTATTCTTGCTTGCACGATTGATATTTAATCCTATTCATTTTAACAAATCAAAATTCATCCTTCTGAAGAGTTTCAAGAATAATTATGAACCTAGCAGATTTTACACAATCAAATGCGACTACTTGAAAAAATATTTCAACGTACGAACATGATGAACAGGCGGAGCCGAAGTCCTTTTCCAAGCCAAATTTCCCCTTCTATTTATGAGTTTCTTTGTAGATGTGCCGAAGGAGTACCTTAGCCTTAGACCGTGGCAAGGGTTTCAGTCCATATTTCTTTAATTCTGCCTGGAAGTTAGAAATATTGAGTAATGTTAAACGACAGTGTTTAAAAATACAGTTAATATGCATCTTCATTTACCTTCAAAATGGGCGTATCAAGTGTACTATAATTTAGAAGCGGCGTTCGACACGGTTGACTGGATGAAGTGAAGCGAGGTGGAGTATCAGTACTCAAATCGGCAGGATTCTTAAGATTAGACGTGATTCCTTGGCTGGAACTAGCCTTGCCTTTTCTTTTGCTCTTCGGTACGACATCCTTGGCACTTACTGATCTTTGCAGTTTTCCCTTAGTTTTTCTAATAGGTGCTGCTGGAGATGGGCTTAGACTACGACTAGGAGTAAATGTAGATTTAGGATGAGGGACATCAACAAGGAGGTCATCGGGAATCTTGCTTAAAACTGAATCGTCATTATCCCATGGAAAACTTGTAACATTCTGAATAGGAAGGGGAGAAGGAAAATTAACATTACAAGGAGAATTAATGGACTTAACAGGAGAAAAAAGGATAGAACGAGGAACATAGTCAGAGGTTGTTTGGAATTTATCTGAGGATGAATCACCCTCACGAATCGTCGATAATCTTTGTGATTTTGATTTTAAGCTAAGTCGAGAGGAAGAACTATTTCGACTAGTGAGAGGAGAAAAATTGTCACTTAAAGGAAAAACGGAGGAAGAGGAATTATGGCTTAAGCTTGGAAAATTCTTTTCATGATCTTTGTTACATAAGGATTCATTTGGGGACTTTTCAATTTCACTCGTCGAGTCTGTCAAATTAACATTGCCAATAGTCGAACTATTTGAAATCTCGTCATCAATGTTCACTTTGATTTCCTCCTTATCAGAATCATCCAAAATAACCAAAGAAGGTTGCTCAAAAGATTTTTCCTCGCTCTTTCTAGAATCTAATTCTAGATTTAATTTATATTTCTTAGTTGCCTGCTCAGTGTTGCTGCAGTTCTGTTCATTTGAAGGTGAAAGGCTTCGAGAGCGTTTCTTCAACATGGCACTTGAATCATTATCGTTTTTCGCCTCTTCTTCGGGAAAGTATTCACCAAATAAATCACAAGAGCCATCATTTGAAACATTATGATCCAAATCATCGTCACATCGTTCTAAGAAAATATCACCCGACTCATCAAATCCTTGCCCTTGGTTCCTGTCACATAAATCGATTTCATCCTGTCCCACCTTTGTACAGCTGCTACTGCTAGTCTCGGTCATTGCCAAAGGCTCTGGCTCAATAGGCAAATCCGTTTGTACAGACTTTTCTACATATTTACGGTTGGGGTTAGTATTAGTCAAGTGTTTCTCAATTAACTTGGATTCTCTGTTTGGTTTTGTCAAACATGCACCTGTTTCTGGAAGTGACATGTTGAACATTTGGCACAACTGAGCAAGTTCATCTTCAATTTTCATGTCATTCGGTCTTAACACTGATGAAGGCACTTGAGACACAGGAAGGAAACTCCCCGAATAAATAAACCAAACAAATGACTTGACGGCTGCATGGGTGAAACATGTGAGGGGAATCACTTCCTTAGTCTTCCCATTTGAGGATTGTTCTACAATGATTTCTTCCAAGAGCTTTGGACAACGGGCCATGATGATTAATTTATGAGCACGAATCGGTTTTTCTTCTAATCCATACAATGTCAAATCCGTTCCAACTTTCCCAACGAATAGTTTGAGCAAATCTTTAACGACTTGAGGCATTTCAACATTTTCCAACGAATTCCCAATATCTAAGCTGAAATTTTCAGATGGTCTTGCAACTCCTGCCGACTTGGGACGGAGTAGAAGGTCGTGTCCATTGACTTTTTCAGAATATTTCTTCTTTCCTTCAATAACCGTCGGAATTGGCTTAGGGTTAGTCGAAATAATTTTAGCATCAGATTTTTGCGATTTTTGAGGAGTAGGGCTAGATTTCGGCTGAGGCGCAGTAAAGACTACTCTGCTTTTGCTCTCAATCAGTGCAGGAGTGTAAAAATTATCTTTCGGAGGATCTTCAGTTGAAGCCAAGGTCCAGAGTGAGGATTTCTGCAATTTGACAATTACAATCAGTTAATTCCAAAATAATAAAATTCCAAGATTGAAGTTAAGAAATAATTAATTAAAAGTAAAACATTACCACGTTCCTGCAAGCTTCCAGTCGTTCATTCATCCCTTCTGGAATCATCGTAATTCTAAGTTCACTATTTTCCTTGAATAATCGATTCTCTTTTTCACTGTTTTCCAAAATCTCAACCACTCTCCGATTTACGACATCTTCACGCTCAATATTCGTCATTTTATAAAGTGCAGTTTCCGTACTCTTTGGTTTAGCTCTTCCACCACGTCCACGAGGTTTGACTGCGTTATTACTATCAAGTGGAAGAAACTTGGGAAGTTTAACCTTCGTTTCCTTCCCGAACCGAACACGGAAATTTGATTTGGCTGCATCAATTGCTTTTCTATCAATATCTATATCTGCTTTGGAGGGTTTTTCTTGCAGAAGTTCGACTTCTTTTTCTAATCCAATTTCAACCAAATATTCTTTTTCTTTACGTTTACGATCTTCAATTTCTTCATGCAAAGAGGCAGAAAGAGCAATTGCCAAATCTAATTCTGGGTCTTTCTTCTTCCGACGATTCGACTTTGGAGCAGATCCGGCTGCAGTCCGTGTATTAGCTGCTGATTTTCCTACAACATTCTTAATGGGTTGTTGAAAACCAGGATAAGCAATTCCCAAGTACTCCCATTCCCTAACTTGTTTTTCATGAAGTTGCAACGCCTCAAAAATCCGTTCTGTTGGAAGATCTTTCCCACAAGTTTTTACATGAGTCATACCCGTCAATTTATCGCTCAATTTCTTCCAGCAGAATGGACAAACTACTTTGTCCTTAGAGTGCTGATTTGCTTCTGCATCTTCTTGATCCGTGGTCGTGGTAGTAGCGATCTCTGGTATTTCTGCTTTTTCTTCCCCATCCACAGAAATTGGCTTTTGCTTTTCTGATTTGTATTCTTTGATTTTCTCATTTGAATATGCTGCTTTTGCTTTGCTCTTTGGTTTAACTTGAACAGCTTCACTTTCATCACCATACTTGTAATGGCTTCTTACAGTTGGATCAATTTCCTCAAGTAAAATAATATTGGCATCTCGTATCAATTTAAGGTCAGATTCATTTCGACTGTTCTTCTTTTCCTGACAAATATTCCGACTGGGAAGAATAAAATCATCATCTTCGTCCTCATCCAAATTTTGCTGGGGTTGGGGTTGGGTTGGACGCTTTCGACTTAATTTACTCATGTTAAAAATACCACAATCTCATTCACTCGGAGTACGAAACTACTTGGATGAAACTACTACTTTGTCTTAAAGTTTACGAAATGATGAAACTAGCAAGGTTATTCTTCACGTTTGTCCATTTCAACTGCTTTGTTGAAGATTTTAGAACTGCCAGTTGTCGTATTTCCAAAGAAGTTATTACGCATTGCTTTTGTCTCCTCAGAATCATCAAATTCTCCGGCTTTGAATCTCCTGATAAAGTTTTTATAACCAGGTGAGAACCTGAAATTATATAAAAATAATTTTGATCAGTAAAGGCGAAACGAATAATTAAGGACTATAGTAATTTCACTCATGAACATAATGCACATATACGTAATTTAGCTACATATTGTGATTAATTTTTAGAACTTGCATCATTAAAATACTAGTAAAGTATAAACAAAATTTGCAAAACTACAAGACAAAAAAATTAAGGCACAAACTGTTAAAAGTAATTGGAGCAATTACAAGAATGGGAGGCCGATAAGTGCAAACACGCCGATTGCAGTCATGCACCACCGATTTCGGACTCGAGCAAATTCACTCCCTTTGATCCGATCTCCGTAATAATTACCCATTATTTTAAAAATTATTCTGCGCACGCAATATTTACAAGCACGAAGAAGACGAATTGGACTCTGGTCATTTGACCTGCATTGCATCTGCCTCAAAGAAAAGACCTCCCACGACACCAAGACAATTCAAATGGACAGAAATCCCGCGAAACAATTTCTTTATTGGGAAATGTGAGAATCAAATTTTTATTGTGCATTTTTTAGAAATCCTAGAAATTATAAGCTGTGCCGTCACAACAATGAGTTCAGGTGATGTGAGCCGAAATCTTAGGACCAACGACGGCACTAGATAAATTTGGCTTTCTGACAAACCAATCGCATTGGCCATATGATCTGAAAAGACTTAACCGGGCCCTGTGGATTTAAGCTTTGTAATTTCCCTGAGTTTCATATTAAAGATAATTTTACCTTGTGGAAAACTTTATTTCTGAGGTAGCTTAATTAAGAATGAAAAATAAGTTATGAGTGTTTGTTGGTGTTCTTAAAATATTCTCCAATTTTTAACACGCTTCGCACGTTTTACTTTATATTTACTGATTTTGATTGTCAAAATTTATTCGACAATTACATATTTCCAACTATTGACAGGCTAAATTCATTGTTCTCTGTCATCGGAATAAAGCAAAAATAGCTGGATGTACACAAACGTGGAATAAGTCAAAGCGCTCAGCTTAGAGGAATCAAATCTAATTAATACGCGAGCGTGTGAAGCTATCGCGCAAATTAGTAGTTGGTTAAATTAAGAGTTAAAAAACAAATTATACTGCGTAAAGTTTTGACATTGGGTTTGGAGCCTAATCTGAGAATCTGGCTCAATGCCTGAAATATGTAGCGACGGCACTGATTATAATAAGTTTCATCTGATTTTGCTTGATTTTCTGTTAACGTGTTTGCAAAAATGTGATTAACAAGGCATAAATTTACATAACTCCAACGCATTCTGAATTTAGACTCGTTTGCAGGGTGACACCATTTACTCATCAAGGGTTGGTTGGTGGTTTCAAGTCTCAACATTGCATTATTGCATAAGCAAAACGATTGACTTGGTTTCATGTTCAAAATCAGAATTGACATATAGTTCCAGGCATATGTAGTCATTACTTGTATTTCTTACCTAATTAAGCATAATTTGTTTGCTCAGTCCTTACTTGTAGAATCCGCCCTTCGGAAGCCAATAGTCGTCCTAATTTACGTATTTCCAAGATACACGTCCATACTGTTGGCTTTGGCTTACTCTTGTTGAGCTTACTTAATGTTTCTGTAACCTTTGTAAAAAAAACTGACAGGCGGCATTAGGCATGGTACTTGACGCTGTTTTCCTTTAATTTTTATTCTACGTATTTGTACTTTATTCCATCAGTCTGCTTATTTCGAAATACAAAAAAATCTATTTCGAAATATAATATTGTCTCCTCTGGTAAACCTTGAAAATTAAAATACAATGAGTAGTTGAATCGAAGGGTATGAGATTTGACCATGAAGAGACCTGTCTGTAGGGCACTACGGCACGACCAGAATTTATGATCTCAGGTAGAATACTTGAAGCCTTTTTGTGAAAGAAAATATTTATGGTTTGTTCGGTTTCGGGAATCCCAAGTGCCCTTCCTTGCTCAAATTAGAGTTGTCTTCGAGGTCAGCTCGTCAAAACAGGGAGCAAGGCTAGCTCATCCTTTGCTTATGCATTTGTCATATTTCAATCAATAAGTCAATTTATGTCAATTTAAGCAATGTCAACGTCAAGTGCATATCGGTTTCATATTGTTGTAGTTGGAATGCAATAATAACCGTTGACTTTTAGAATGACAATGTCAATGCAATGTAAGGATGAGCCCTATTGACCTGAACCTTGAAATTATTTCGAATCAGGCATATCTCTGCATTCTGAACTTTTATTTAATGTATTTTTAAAAAATTACAGTGTAATGTATTTATTCATAAAGTATTCAGAATCTTAAGACAATGAGACACGGATACTTAGCTTGCATGCCACAAGGCATGAGCAGTCAATAAATTAAGCTTAGTCAAGCAAGCTCAAGCAAAATCACAGGATGAATCCCGATCCCGAATGCAAAGACTTTCACTAAAATATGACAATATTAAGCATGAAGAGCTGTTGGAGCACGATATGAGCAAGAATCAGATTAGGAAATTCCACCTTCATATCGTTTAATGAGTGAATTCGCATGCCAGTATTAAGAAAATTTAGTTAGCCTTGCGTCTTCAGTCTTCACTCTTAATATTACGTGGCGCAGTAAATATGAGGATTAGGGTTTTACAGCTTTTTACCTCAAAGCTTAGCTTCGCAATTAAAATTATGTAACAAAAATTCACTCACTGGCAATGACAACGCAACTGAAAAATGCTAATTTATAACGCTGATTCTACACGCAAAGCTCGCTAAAAAAATTAAGATGAGAAGATTCCCAAGAAAAAAAATTAATCACTGGTCTGCGTAGACTTACCTTTGAGTTGCATGTTTACAAGACCCAAGGAATTCAAGAGTAAATACGAACTATAAATGATTGGTCAAATAATTGGTCGTATTAAGTGCATTTCTCACAAAGACATTTTTGCTAAACTAGCTTAGCTTCGCAATTAAAATTATGTAACAAAAATTCACTCACTGGCAATGACAACGCAACTGATAAATGCTAATTTATAACGCTGATTCTACACGCAAAGCTCGCTAAAAAAATTAAGATGAGAAGATTCCCAAGAAAAAAAAATTATTCACTGGTCTGCCTAGAATTGCGTTTGAATTGCATGTTTACAAGACCCAAGGAATTCAAGATTAAATACGAACTATAAATGATTGGTCAAATAATTGGATATATTAAATGCATTTTTCACAAAGACATTTTTACTAAATACCTAGTAAAATGCACCCAATGTAAGAGGCACAACAATGTCAGAAACTGCAGGAATAATTATGACTTGTACTTTGCTTTCTGACCAAATAGGTATTAACCTGAATTCCACAAAGAGGCAAATTATGTCACGGCTGTTCTCTTGGGCATAAGAAATGTGTCAGATATGATTGTTCTTGCTCTGCTGCCGGCATCGACCGCCCACGCCAAGAAAATTTTTAATGTGGGAATCAAGCTCCTTTCTCTCCGTTGAGCACTTGTTATTGCTAATTATAAAAATCATATTAGCAATTTGCAAAGCTATGGTTAATGGTGCGATGCTGTTTTGCATTTTCGCACAGTGTAGTTTGGTTGGAATGTTCCTTAAACATGCCTACAAAATTCTCAGAGTTTTTGAAAGAGAATTTTCATAACTTTTTTAAAAAAGAAATTTTTCAGTTCCAAAATTACTGAGCCATGGTCAATGGGTGCAGAGGAATAATTGTTTTTGCCATGCTCCTTTCTCTCCGTTGAGCACTTGTTATTGCTAATTATAAAAATCATATTAGCAATTTGCAAAACTATGGTTAATGGTGCGATGCTGTTTTGCATTTTCGCACAGTGTAGTTTGGTTGGAATGTTCCTTAAACATGCCTGCAATATTCTCAGAGTTTTTGAAAGAGAATTCTCATAACTTTTTTAAAAAGTTCAGTTCCAAAATTACTGAGCCATGGTCAATGGGTGCAGAGGAATAATTGTTTTTGCCAATTTTGTACGATTTAATTGGTTGGCATTGACCGCGACACCGCGAGTCGACCGTAACCGCAATAAGAACGACGAAAAGGAAGATGAAGGTTAAACATTAATTTCTGTCAGTCTCAAATAAGGTAAGGTGAAGAACGTGTTGTCAAAGAAAAGGAAAATTCAAGAAAGCAAAGGAAGGAAGGAACAAAGTCCATTGAGATTAGCTTGGGTGATTCTCAACCCACCACTCTTCTTAATCACATCCGTCTCATACAATTAATTTGTTTATTTGTGTCGCAACTGATTTTTTACTAAGGTAAGGTGAAGAACGTGTTGTCAAAGAAAAGGAAAACTCAAGAAAGCAAAGGAAGGAAGGAACAAAGTCCATTGAGATTAGCTTGGCTGATTCTCAAACCACCACTCTTCTTAATCACATCACATCCGTCTCATACAATTAATTTGTTTATTTGTGTCGCAACTGATTTTTTACATTTTAATGCATATCATATGTATTTTTATGATGGTAAAATTTTCTAAGCAATGATCATCTTGATTTATAACGTGAAATAAAATTTTGCAGCTGCTACATTTTTTGGTCTAGTTGGATTTTGTCTTGCAGAGTTTGTCTGATGTCAATAGGTGACACATCGGTGATGGTAAAGTGTAATAGGGACACTTTTTAGTAAATCCCCACAAATTAAAGTATGATAAATTCATAAGCCTTTCTAAAAGTGACAATCAAGCTTTATCTGTACTATTCTGGTCAACACTAGATTCACCATTCCACAGAATTAGGTGACATAATTCTTGAGAATTAAAGTAATTGAATGTCTACGTACGCCAGCGATTTGAACGTTCAAGGACAAGAAGTTGAGTAATCGGAATTACTTTACATGCCCTTATGTTTTTAACACCATAGCCCTAATAAATTTAGTAATTAGCAACCCAACCCATCCCATTTTGAGATGCTCAACTTAATATCTCACCCTGAGAACTGAGAACTGATATTTTATGACGATTAAGGTTCATTTGCAGCACTCTGAGAGGACCAAGGACACAAGGGCAATTGGTTGTCTAAACCCTTCATGGCCATGATTTTGTTCGGTTGTTACGGTTGACCGTTCAAAATCCTTGAATTTACACCAAAAGAAAATCTATTCATAGTTCCTTCGCATCAACAAAAACACGGGAACGTAGTATTGTAGAGCAAATTTGTTCCCAAAAACCCAGTAATAGTTCAGTACATCTGCATTGCATATCTTGAGCAACAATTGACTAGTCATGCTGTATAGCAGGCTTATGGCCAAATCATTTAGTACTCATCCATCCTGGCTGGCACTAGTAGTACCAAATGACTATAGAAATAAGAAGGCAAGGTCAGGTGGACCTACCTCTGACGTCGCTATCTTGAGTTTAGTGTTAGCAAACAAAAGGATTTTAAATCCTATTCCCGAAAGTAAGAGTGGAAAACCCCTATGAAATGAATTGAAAGGGTTAGTAGGGTAGACGTAGGAAATTTACACTTGGTCTTATGTCCACATGCTACGTAAAGTATTTGCAAAAGGTAAGGCAATAGGCAAGGTACTAGACTATAGTAGGTGGGATCAGGCTAAAGCTATCTGCATGTATCAGCATCGCATGATATTTTTTTGCACTGTACTCAAGTTTATAAAGGAGCAACAATTCAAAGTCTTGCTCTTATAGAAGAAAGAGTTTTACCCCCTTGTCTCATTTCATTGTTAAGAGGAGACGAAGAAGGTGAATCACGAACGAACAAGACAGAGTTAAGGTTTAAGTCGTCATCTGCAAAGATTTTTAGCCGCATCCGTTCACTCGTTCCACTTCACACTCCACGTATTTATTTCATTCGTAGTGAATAATATTTTTCTTGCTAATACTAACTTGCCTGACGTTTTTGGTCAACTTGTACCGTTGAAATTTATACACAAGTCCTCCAAATTTGGTTCATATTTATTAATAGTATATATTAACTGTCTGTGTCGTGGTCAAGTGGTCAAAGTGTCTGCCTGTGGGTTTGGTCGAAATATTTCTGGACGAGTTTGGACTTGAAATACTAAATTGAAGGTAATTCATATTAAAATTCTTTGATATTCTGTAATTTTATTGGAATCTGGTTTTCTTCAAAATTTTCATTAAATTCCAACTTATTTCATTGGAAATTCCAAGATTACGATTTCTATCAGAAGCCTATGAATTCTGAATAAAATATCTACGTACTGAAACGTCATGGCTTATGGGAACGTTTTTTGTTATTCGTACTTAATTTCATTCACTTTAGAGAAATTAAAGTTCAATCATTCCAGGGTTTTCCCAGCAAATCCAGCAGTATGTTATATGTTACATTAAACGGAAACTTATGTATCACTTTACGTGTGAATCAAAAACATTCTATTCTCACCCATGTGAGGAAGGACGTTATGGAACATGATCTCATTCAGGAACGAACACGAGGATGCGGAACTTAGATCTTACTCTGGTGTGAACCACGCCTTAAAAATTATTCTAGTTTTTATTTACATTAAATGATCACAGTCCAACGTAAGCTCAGGCTGATTTCACAATTTTCTGGATTATTATAACGAAATATTATTGAATCATGTAATTAATTTAAAATTTTTGTTTATCTTTAAGGAAAAAAATGGAGTGGGAAACAATTTCTGATGCAACACAAGGGATCATCGGGATCATTGGAATCCTTGGCTTTGTCGTCGGATTCACCCTATGCATCATGTGGCTCTCATGTTTTTACATTTTGTACTCATGGAGAAGCAGCCATAAAATCCTTCCTTCAAACTACAGCCGAACACCGAGGAAAATCAACAATTTCATGGCACCTACTGCTGATATTTCATTTCACTAACTATCTTAAATTAATTAGCGAATCTAATAACCCTACACGCAAAGCAACGCTACTTGATTTCCACTCCACTTCCGGAAGTTTATATAGCTAAAGCTAATGGCTAAGTTTAACATGTATTAAGATAACCTTAGTTTAAATGAATGTGTGTGTGTGACCCGCATTCACGTCAAGACTCAGTCGGCTATATGTGATTCAAACTAAACTAACTAATGTACTTCTAATGTACTTGCTAGTATTCCTATTAATAGAGCGACGAGGACGGAAATGCTGCTACTTCAGAGACAAAGGCTAGTATGAATTAAGGAAGGAAACATTTTTATTCTTATTCGCAAGACTTTTTGTAAGATAATGACAAAAATGTATAAAATAAATCAGCCCAAGCGTTGAACGCACGAACACAAAGGAAACGCCATGTCCATGTCACTTACTATTATTATAATCATCGTCTTATTTCTAAATCTTGTCATTCAAAGTATAAAACTTCGTTTCTGACAGGTGACAAAACAATGAGCTTTAAAGTAGATCTAACTTTCCATAGAAATTCTGGATTCTGCGTATGATATTTATGAGGTTTGTTAATTTGAGTTATTTGGTTTCTTTTTCCAATTTGTATCATTTCCCGCATACATGAGCTTGAGACGAGTTAATAATTCGTGCATACAAAAATCGAAAGGATTGCTGTTTGGGTTTTCTTGTTCTTCTTACTTACAAACAAGTTTTTTTCAAGGTCTGCTTAGGGCAGTTTGTTAAGATTGTTTTCACCAAGAGGAAATGAACACAGATTGCTCAGGATTTCTAATCCAACTTTTAGCCAACATACAATACGGACGAGTACATTATACTGTGGTATAAGACAAAACCAGCTTTAGCTCTTCAAATCTTGAAGATATATGGCCAAATGGCCATCACTGCCCCGCGTGCCAGTTTTGTTAATATTCAACTTTGCCATTACCTTGGGCTAATACTGGGTTAGGGCCGCCCATAACCATCCATAAGTTAACTTAACGTTGCGTTGTACGCAAATTTCCAATGTCTTTTACAATCTACGCTGCTAAATTATTTTGACAATTGCGTGATAATTTTCACTGAGAGGGAAGGGCATTCAATTGGCTGAAATTGAATTACAAGTGGACGAGGTTACACTGACTGCACGAATGTACGTCCATTCACTATCTGGGCAAAATGGGTGATTTCTCGGACATCTGCATCTTAATTCGTTTCCAAATTAATTCAACTTTAACCTTGGGCTTAATAAGATGATCAAACAAATTTTGATTTAGTATTCTGCCCAAGGGGTGTCCGGGTTCGGGCTTTCCCAAAACTGCACAGCTGTTCAAGCAGAGTATTGAACTAGCTTTCGGATGTATTATACTCCCGGATGTAAAAAAGCAATGCAAAAATTGGTGGACTTGAGAAATTAAACTAGAAATAGAGAAAGCTTTTACCTTCATGACATATCAGCCAAGTTTAGTTTTCGTCTGCATAAAATTTACTTATATTCAGCTTTATCTAAAAATTAAACGATGTCATATTATCAGAAACTAAACAAAAAATTTCAAATTTTCAAGAAAAAACCTAAATTAGTTTTGGCCCTTACAAAACCCAGACGTTTTTAAATGTGAGTCTCTTCAAGAATGTTGCTTATAATTTTGCATTCAATATTTACTAGGAACATTTCCAAATTTTGACGCACTCACCAATGTACTAATAAACAACAACAGAGCGATGCAACTACTCATTAGTCATTCATGTGGCAGACTCAGACAAGTCATTATTAAGATTCATAATGAGAGGTCACAATAAATTAGGCAAAATAATTCCACTGCACACAATTAAGTCGTTTAGTAATCGTATTGACTTGACTGTGTGAGCACAATGTTTTAGCTTTTGTCTTGGAAGAGGAAGGTCAATCATAGCTACACTTGAACTTGATCTTGAGAAGACTATCTAATGGTTAAAAATTCTCGGCTAATGTCAATAAGGAAAAGCAAATTATTTGTCATCCTTGAGAATCTTATTCTTCCTACATTGCATTGCTGTATTGGAGCGGTGTAGGAAGTAGCAATAAGCGTCTCATAACCCATGCACGTGTTAGATGAAGTCAGTTAAATGGAATGATACAAAAGATTTGACTCAGTTAGCTTTATACGCTTAGATGGATTTTGGATCAGAATTTACGGAAAGGAACTGATGACTTATCATAAATGTTGAATAATCGAATCAATTATGCTCATCAAAGAAATTTTTACAGGATTGCTACTGCTGTAGATTTTTAAAATTTTCTCAATTATTCCAGCAACAAGAATTTGGGGAAATATTTTTACTTCTCATTTGGTTAAACTTAAATTGAAAATTTGCTTTCATTTCTGCAGGGCTGATAATCAAATATCGAATGTGAACTTATTAACAAATTTAGAACTGGTCCAAGAATTGAACTCAATGAAGTTAAGACAGAGTTTTGTTAACAATTTCTGGAATGTTAGCTTTATACGATTAGATGGGTCCAATAGTTGCTAAATTCTAATTAATATTAAAAGCACTACAAATGAATACAGATTGCATATGCATTCTCTATGTTCATTTAAAATTCAACGAAATGAACTGATGACTTATCAGAAATGTTGAATAATCGAATCAATTATGCTCATCAAAATTTTTTTTACAGGTTTGCTATTGCTGTAGATTTTTACAATTTTCTCAATCATGCCAACAACAAGAATTTGGCAAAATATTTTTACTTCTCATTTGATTAAACTTAAATTTAAAAGTTATCTTTCATTTCTGCAGGGCTGATAATCAAATATCGAATGTGAACTTATTAACAAATTTAGAACTGGTCCAAGAATTGAACTCAATGAAGTTAAGACAGAGTTTTGTTAACAATTTCTGGAATAAAAAATCTAGAAATATAAAACTGACTCGTCGAGTTTGCACACTTGTCCAAAAATACTCGCCTAAGCCCACATAAGTTTTATCTGTCTCTTTCTGAAATAAAATCATCCAATTACTGCGTGCTACTTCTTCGCCCTATTGATACTCAGTGGGTGGGCAGAGCATTTGTCACACTAATTAAGAATAAGCAAACTTCAGAATTGTCTTTCCGCTTGTTAAACACGGTCCATCCACACCTTGACGAATCAATAACTGTCATCTTTCTTGTTATAAATATGAGTAAATTGTTCCCAAAACAGTTTAGTCCAAGTCAAAGCCACAAAATGGTTCTACAAGGTCTAACGATTCCAGTCTGGGTTGGTTGGCTTTCAGGAATTCTATACTTTAAAGTTCCCTGGGGAATTCCAAGACATAACAGTTGGTTTGAGCCGATTTTTCTGTACCACGGTATCCTCAATCTATTCAGTCTCTTAATTTGGTTGGATTATGTTATTAGTTTCAGTGAATCCTTTGGGGGTGACGTTCCCATTCGTCAAATCATCACAAAAATCTTTACCTATTTGGCTATAATTTTTAGCGCATATCTCCGACTCTGTTTTGCAGTTCAGGGCAAGAAATCTGCACAATTTTTCCAGTGTCTAGAACATCATCCGATTTTTTGCATCTACACCGACGAATCCAAATCCTTTGGAAAGACGTCCTGTCATTGGCAAAGCCAATAAATGGGTTATATGGATTGCTTTGATTTTAAAAACAACTGCAGCTGCAGCATTTGCAGCAGCTGTGGCCACGCAAAGAAAACGAGGAGAACATTCGTGGTTCTCCAGTTTGACTCAATACGAATATTTTATCTTATTTTTTTTCTTTGGAAGTCAAGCAATCGCCAATCCAATTCATATTGCCTTTTCATTTACCCTTGTCAACACAAAATACCTGGTTTACATTTTCGAGGAATTTTGCAATAGTTTTGAGAGGACGATTGCATTTAAAAATGGAGAAACGAGTCATAACCACATCGCTGAGCAGCTGATTATGGTAGATCCACCACCTCCAGCATTTCTATTCCAAACAAAAGGAGATTTGATGAATCATAATTACAAGAAGCAAATGAGAGAGAGTCTTTTCAAACAATTTGATTGCCTTACTGGACTTTTTCAAATGTATGATGAAGTTGCAGGGCCTTACATCCTAGGCTTGTTTATTTTGACGATTGTATTTTTTGTTCAAACTATCAATGCTATTTTGATCTTTGACCTTTCTCCGCTTTTCCTTGCCTTTGATTGGTTGGCTCTGATTTGTCTTGTGGCTCAACTTGTTCTCATTCTTTTCAACTTGGGTCACTACGCACAC
>WJEZ01000913.1:0-21599 GCA_009869925.1 Thalassaphorura encarpata | reverse complement strand
TTAAGCCAGTTTAATACAAGGTTCAACATGTACATAAACGTGATTCATGCATTGATTAAATGAAATTAAAAATGTAGTCGTTAAATTATTTGATCGATTTATTTTAATGGCTATAATAAACTTGAAAAAAATTGACATCGTAAAATCGACAATGACAAAACCACTGTATGAGTTATGATAGTTTTGTCAGTCAGCTTACAGATATGCATTTTGTAAAAAAGACGAATGAGAAAAATGAGATTTACAAAATTACATTAGTCATAGAAGCATTAGTAGATAGAACGGTTGGGGCTGATCACATTAAAAATTGTCCAGTAGTCTTGAGAATTCAAAATATAAAAAGTCCAGAAATTGCATGGAACGTCCAGGATGAGGATGGCATTTGCGATTTTTGGGTTCATTGTATTTTTGCAATATACGGCTGAACATGAAAACTACAGATTTGAGTTATTGGGGGCCAAGTTCATAATCAGTAAAGTAGAGGTACCACCAAGACAAGACCCCAAGACAAGAGGTGAGGTTTGTTATGCATATGCTAAAATACAAAAACAAAAGTGCACATGGATTTTCACACATGCGATTTAACCCAAGAGCGGAGGAATACATTCATCTATCCTTATTTTTGCAATGCGAAATCTAGAATTGGCAAAACCCATTTAGTCTTTATTAAATCACATGTTAAACATTCTGATGGATTTCTAACCACTGCTATATCAATTCAGTCCTGCACAATTGCACAGAATTTGAAGAAAATAATTAATAAAAATACTCATTTGAACGGATTTGATTTTAGTGCAGAGTGAACCAGTCTCGTCTGATTGCAGTTTGGTTTTGCTAGCTCTATTCGCACTTTTTTTATAACATCTTCTTGCAGCAGAGGAAACCAAAGATGTGAAGTGAAGTGCAGTGCAGCTGAGTTTGAAATCAAGGAGATAGAGCCCAAGCCGAGTGCAAAAATTATACACGGGTTGAATTGCGAATTCCGAAATTCTTAAATTATTTCCAAAAGATAATCAGATTTTTTTCGCAAAGTGCAACCCGGATACACTAGGCTCAGACCGAAGTGTCATAGAAAACACATAGATAAGAATGAGAACCAAATCCCACTCGTTTACTAAATGATTGGCAATAGTTGCTAAGTTTCCTGATTCCAAAGGTCATCAAATTGTACGTGTGTGTACGTGTCGTCAATCAGATTGACTATGATTTGATTTGATAAGAAGAAAGGGAACAACTAATTCGAATTCCAGTATCAGAACTTGTGTATACCCAACTATAAAAATTAATATTGGACTATTGGTTGAGAAAGTAGCAAATGCAAAAGCAAAAATCTAAGACGGGGTGAGTTTGACCATTCCAATGTCTGTTTAACTTTCGAAATTGACACTGGTCACCATCACCGTGGTGACTCGATGATGTTTTGGCTAAACAACAAACAAATATTATTGTGTCACCATGGAAATGCATAAAGTTTAATGGATTAATATAAGTTTCCCAATTTTTACAGGCAATTCTAAACTGAGAACTGTAGATAAAAATCCGGAAACATGTCATCAATTCTACAGTTTAATCATTCACCTACCGTGAAACGACTCTTGGGTTGGAAGAAGGGTGATGGTGAAGAAAAATGGAGTGAGAAGGCAGTAAAAAGTCTTGTCAAGAAGTTGAAGAAAGGAGGTGGATTAGAGGAGTTGGAAAGAGCCATAAGCACACAAAGTGCAGCAACAAAATGTATCACCATTGCTAGGTAATTTTTAATTTTGCAACTACTCACTTGCGATTGGTATTTGTTTGTATTGTGTAATGTGCTGCTGACTTCATAGAAATAAGTAATTTGATTCGACATTCAAATATTTTTATAGATCTCTTGATGGCCGCTTGCAAGTATCTCATCGAAAAGGTCTCCCACATGTTATATATTGTCGCCTTTGGCGTTGGCCCGATTTGCAGTCTCATCACGAACTCAAATCTCTTGAATGTTGTCAGTTTGCATTTAATCTCAAAATGGATGAAGTTTGTGTGAATCCATACCATTATCAAAAGGTAGAAAATCCAGTCCTACCACCAATTTTAGTTCCCCGTACTTCTTTCTCATCAACCACCAGCGTTTCAAGTACTTCGCTTTCGAATATAGTACCATCAACCATCAACAACACAAATTCTACAAATATTTCAGTATCTCAAACAGCGAACAATGTCACGACGACTTTTACGGCAGCCCTGAACAACTCAAATTCGACTAGTATTGTTAATTCCTCATCACCAACAATTGCCAACAATAACAACACTAATTCTGGATCTTGTGCCCCGCACGGAATTACATCCAATGGTCATGCAAATGGAATGATAGAAGAATTTCCGTCTCTTGAGGAACTTGGAAATTCCATGCCGGATAATGCCACCTTTCCTTCCAGCATCGACAGTGGAATTTCTGGAAACAGTCTCTATCCACCAGAGACTCCACCTCCAGGTTATATGTCTGAAGAAGGAGACACTCAGGATCAGCTTGATGTCACAGGTTAGCTAGCGGAATTTCAATTTGTATGAGGTGTAAGTAATATGGTATTTTACATTGCCATTGGTACTAATGATTTTGCCTTGTCATAAATGGTTTACAGGAACTTCTCGATACTCACCAACTCCTTGTGACATGGATGCACATCCTGTGATGTATTGTGAACCAGCATTTTGGTGTTCTATCTGCTATTACGAGTTGGGAACCCGGGTCGGAGAAACGTTTCATGCTTCCCAACCTTCTATTGTTGTGGACGGTTTTACTGGTAATAATAAAATTTAAAGCATTTACATTGATACTTTCATCTATTAACTTCTTACAATGCTTGTTTATTTTTTGCAGATCCCAGCAATTCTGAGAGATTTTGTTTGGGATTATTGTCAAATGTAAACAGAAATGTGGTCGTAGAACAAACTAGACGACATATTGGAAAAGGTGTACGTCTATATTACATTGGTGGAGAAGTATTTGCAGAATGCTTGAGTGATTCATCCATCTTCGTTCAGTCACCCAATTGTAATCAGCGCTATGGATGGCATCCTGCAACAGTTTGCAAAATTCCACCAGGTATGAAATTGTACTAAAACATTATTGAAGCAAGATAAATTTTAATGAACTTTTCCTGTAGGATGCAATTTAAAAATATTCAACAATCAAGAATTTGCATCACTTCTCTCTCAGTCAGTCTCTCAAGGATTTGAAGCTGTATTTCAGCTCACTAGAATGTGTACCATTCGAATGTCATTTGTCAAGGGTTGGGGAGCTGAATACAGGTACAATTAATAAGCCAGTTTGCGACACCAGTAACTTTTAGATTGTGAAAACACATTAGCTGAGCAATTCAATTTTGATTATCCAGGCGACAGACCGTGACTTCTACTCCTTGCTGGATAGAGCTTCACCTCAATGGTCCATTGCAATGGCTTGATCGAGTCTTAACTCAAATGGGTTCTCCCCGACTTCCTTGCAGTTCAATGTCATAGACTGAATCAAATTCAAGTCACTAGGTAAATTAAATTATAATTATAAATTCAGTACAAGCAGCAAGAACGTCTGGCCAGGCCCGAATTAGATTAGAGTTGACATTGACAGATCGAACTTGTTTTGGCTGTTTCGCTCGCAAGGAACGATCTAAGTTTATGATTACAATGCATTAGCTTTTATACAGACAAATTGTACTATAACGTTTGAACATGCTGTTCCAGAGCTCATTTTTAACGTTTCGTAATCGTTTGTTATAGTTTTATTCACGTTTTTGAGTTTTGTTGACTGCATCTAGGGATTTCTTTCCAACCTGAGTTGGGCGTAGATGTTAAAATCTGGAAGATATTGTTAATTGTTTATCAGGTAGTTTGTACTTAAGTAAATTGCATTAACTAGAGCGAGCTTGATTAAATGAATTTCAGATAGATAGAAGATTGGAAGATGTAGATAATGTTTGTGTTGTGACACAACAGTAATGAGGTAAAATGTGTTAGTTTTATTCGTGTATATCTGCTTTGTTTGAATTAAGCCTTTAAGCAAGCCATGGTTCAAAATATTGTGTGTACAAAAATTAACTTTAAGGATACTAAATTAGAAGAAGGTCATCATTGACCTTTGATTACAATTATTAATACAACCAGCCAACGAGTACGCCTCGAACACATCCTGTTTGGCAACAACTAAAAGGCAGCTAAAATTGCGTTATGAGTTCTATGGATCGTACACGTACGTCTTGTAAAATATGAATTGGTAGTTTATCGAGTCTATGGACATTACTCTCGGATGAATGTGAAATTTATGTAACTAAAGTGAAAATGGAACGTGACTAAGAAATCTCTGTACATTTGACGTGATGTTCACTTTCCTGTGCAACTAAGCTTTAAATCGCAAAAGACTATTTAAAAACCGAAAGATTTAATTGAGTTATAGGAAAGTACAAAAACTATATAGATTTATCCCCCTACTATTTCCTGCATTGGATAATCAATCGAGAATACATGTGCGTACTCTTTGTAATTCGTGACTATTGTCACAATCACAATATAAGGCTTCCTCGAGTTTCATCAGCTAACTACCTGTAGCTTTATGTTAACCTTGTCATTGGTGAGAATAGAATGGTTGAAATGTTTGTTTACAAATCGACTTATATTCCTTTTTTCTGAAATTAAAACTTGAGTGTTTGGCTTGAAAAAAAGTTTTTTAGACCTTAAGAGTGGTTATTTTCCAAATTGCGTTTATTTACAGGTTCAAAAAATCATTACATACTACACATCTCGAAGGAACTTACAAAACGTACTTAGTCAAACCTTTGACTGCTGGGGACATTATTTCTAATTATAAAATGACTCAATGATAGATGACTAAATGCTTGTACAATACTTGGCCATCGCAAAAGCATGTCTCAATTGCTCATGACATTCACTGTAGAGTAGTGAGAGATGGTGAAATTATTCACTATCCACTAACCTTACTTACTCGGATTAAATTATTAGATCTGGACAAATTAACAAATAGAAATTTAGAAATGCTGAAATGATTTGATTTTAACTCTTGGGCGGCTATCTGTCATAATTCCCTTCGTCATTGAATATAAATTAAATAAGAAAATCCGGGCAATTTTTACATGTACATTTGATCTACTTTCATTAAATCATTTCACAAATCACAACTAATATAAGCAACCATTTCATATAAGTGTTTCTGGTGTTCATTTGACATCTTGGGTTCTGCAAGGGAAGGATTCAAATTTCTCAAGGAGGGTTCCATTTATTTACGGTGACGAGCACATGATGAAGCCAATTTTGTCAAACTGAAGGTAGAAAAACTTAATCCCACGCAAGCCAGTAAAGTAGTTGTGGTAAAAGTCACTTTCTCCCATCGGTTGGCTTCACTTACTCCTCCAGGCTGAAACAATCAAAAATATCAACTGTCAGAAAAAATTCAATCTTCATAATTATTAAGGAAAGGAACGGAGAGTAAAAGTGTAATTTAATTCAACGAACCCCAAATATGTATCGTTGCAGCTGCAAACAAATTGATACCATCGAATCAATATTCAATCAGTATAATTCTGCATTTAATATACCCGAGGTTATTCTGTCTCATGCAATGGAATTGGAATTGCAATAATAGCTAAAAAAGTTTACCTGTGATCCACTACTGAAGGATATACGGAACGGATTGCTTAGACGTCGGGCCAGAATCATATTCCTCTTGCTTGGTTACAATTCCTGAAGTGGACTTGCGATCAATGAACTCGATTCTGCAAAGGACAATAATAATACAGGGCTATGATTGAGATGAACAAACTCATCGGAATCCTTCTGGCCTCACGAAATGCTCAGCCATTTCGGAAACCTTGGAATATTTCTATTACTTCATAAATGAAACTA
This sequence comes from Thalassaphorura encarpata, assembly GCA_009869925.1. Classification (NCBI taxonomy): domain Eukaryota; kingdom Metazoa; phylum Arthropoda; class Collembola; order Poduromorpha; family Onychiuridae; genus Thalassaphorura; species Thalassaphorura encarpata. The sequence goes on along the minus strand of WJEZ01000913.1, from coordinate 15,707 downwards.
ATTGAAAATGTCGTTCCTTGTAACATAGGCTCTAATAGATAAACTGATACGCATATCAAGCGAGGAAATACTATCTCACATTACCAACAACAAATTAGGTCAGTCAGTTTGCTTAAATATTTTTTTAAACTTGAGTCACAAAGGCAAATTGGTTCTCTCCGACCGACTAGGTCGGGTGTGTTTATGTTAATCACACAAAATGCTGAAGAAAATGAAGAAGAAATCTGAACCGTAAGAGTATTAAAAAGAAATTACTATGATTGAGCTTGATTTACATAAACAAGAAAGATAAGGACTAAGGACGGAAAAATCCAAACCTAGGAGAATTTGGTTTTGAAACTTGTACCTTGGACTTTGACGAGAGATAATCTGGTTGAGATAAACTTTTAGAATGGCAAAGCTAAGGAAATAAACTATGACAAATGTTAACCATTTGAAAGTTTATTAAGGACTGCTACTGCAGTCCACTAGTTACGTTATGTCTTTTCATTTCCATGCAATGTATTAAATTGCCTTGTATATGCTATGTGCGTCTTGAGAGACTGTCTCATCACAAGGTTTTGTGTAAATGGATTCTGCACTTCGAGTCGGACGGGACGCGACATTATGGAGCCAACAACCGTGCGAATATTCATGCTATACCAAACAAACTAGCCTAGATGCTGCCAAAAAATAGAAATTAGCACAAATCCCGTGCAGTTCTAGCTGCGTTTGTTTGCTATTTTTGGTCTGGATTATCTGAATGGGAAGTGTATCATCAAACGAACGAAGAAGTGAAAACAACAACGAATTCCTTGTCTCGGATTCAAGATCTGAATATGCTATCAAGAAATGTTCTTAGAGAAGCTAGGCGGAACGACCTACACACTTCACCTTCGAAGTTTTCAAGGAACAATGATTATAAGCTGAAATTATATAAAGAAATACTTTTTCCTAAATGTACTAAGATTACAGCTTTCTTAGGACTATCTGTAGGCCACAGGAAATTCTGGTTAGCACAGAATTCAGAAAACAATGCCGCTCTCCTCTCTTCCGTTAATGTTGTGGACGTTATTTGAATATTTCTTCACATAGGATTGGAACTGGAAAGTCCAAACCCTAATTCTTTAGATAAAATAAAGGTTTAGGTTTACAGATTTCCGGCAATCGTTAATGTGTAAGCGATAAGATTTTCATTTGACCTTTCCTGACTGATCATCTCATGTCATGTCAGACCTCAACTGATCTAACTTTACTCATGGGACGAACCTGGAAACTTAAAAATAACGAACTACTTAACTACCAACACAAGGTTCATCCATGGCCTGATAGAAAATTAGACAGTGACTAAGCAAAAATCTTTGCCAATGACTTGAGCCATTTTAGTGAGTAACCGACATTCATATTTTTAAAAATGAAATGAATTGACATACCTATTTTCTGCAAAATGTACAAGATGCTTTTTGAGTAAGAATTTTCCAAGCTGTGAGACCGAGATCAGCTACAATTTAAACTGTTCCGAATTTTGAAGAGTGAGTGAGATAAGGTAGTGCTTCTCACATCAGATTTCTATTGAGAACTGACACTGAAAAAGGACAGGAAATAATTTAGGAAGTGAAGTAGAGGCTCGGAAGGGAAAGGCGGACTGAACGACCTTCGCTTTGCCTAGGTTTTGGTTCTGGCTGGCTAAAAATTCATCCTCATTCCTTTCCTCCACTCTGCTTACATAATTCCCGCATGTGACCTAAGCTAAAGCTAAGCTCAGCACTTGCCACTAACCTGTTAATTCAGTTTATCCACAATGGATGGCGGTCATCTCGGTGAAGTTATTTTCTCATTGTTGCTGTTATTGCCTGAATATCTTTGACCATTACATAAATAAGTTTATGGTCCAATTACTGAATTACTTATATTCTAAGTTCGGCTATAACTTGGATCTGTTACACGAATGAAAGCTATCATCATTGGCACTAGCATTGACATTTTTACACAACAACAGTAATTTGAGCTAGAATATTATAAAAAGTCTGTAAAATGTATATCAGTAATACCAGGGACTTTTTAATTTCCTATTTGACGCTTGGCCGAGGCCATAATGCCATGAACTAACTAGTTTTTTGACACATGGATTAACAATGGACAGGACCTAATGATAGGATGACCTCACCTACTGAAAGGGCCTAGACTCTAAACTTTATTTTTAGCAATTGAACCTGCAAAAAGTTCATTTCACCCCACGAAAACAAGCCAAGAATATTCTGGTCCTTTACAAATATAAACTTAGTTTGACTAAACCATTTAATGTCAGACATGGTGACACGATATTCGAAATCTTACTCAGCATGGCATCATGATAGCTAATTAATTAAAACTCCAACGTTAAGCAATAAGTCGAATGTGATGAAAAGGTTGGTTTGCTTTCCTGTACAGTTTTACGCTGAGCATTATAACTTTTGACTCAAGCCGAAATATATTCTAGTGCCGATCTCAAAGACCAGTTTTTACGCTCATACTGTAATAAGTTAATTTGTTCTGAGCTTCTACACTCAAGCTAACAATTCATTTTTATTTTTTAACATGTTTATATTTATCAAATTAGTCAAAATTCATATGCCCCATGCCACTTGCTCGGAACTCGGAAGTGGTAGTAAACAAGTTGATTCGACTGAATTCGCTATTGTATTGTAGGTTTCACGCAGTTTTAGGTGTTGCTCAAGTCGAATGGAGGGAAAGACGGCACGGATTCGTCAAACGGGCTGCAATCGATAAATACCGGGATGACATGGACACAAAACACTCTTAAACACTTTGAACCGATACCCGAAGTTTTTGCTCCTTCATATTATTTAGACTTTTAGCATTAGTAGAAATATAATAATAAGACTCAGAAAAACTGAAGAGATTTATTATCAGTACAGACTTAGCTTCTCCTAAGGCAGGCTACTCCGAAAAGTAAATAGAAGTACAAATCACTTTACTTTGTTACTAATTTTTATCTTTAGTATGTGTAAAACCAGCATAAATGGTGTCAAAAAATGCAGGAATCTAGATCTAGAAAATCAAAGCCGAAACTTGCAGGAACAAGTATAGAAGATCCAAATTTTGCATTTAAAGAGGAACGTCCAGAATCAGTGTGCGCATCAGCATCTAAATCTCATAACCCTAAAAGAAATAGCTCAGGAGGATATGACGCCTCATCTCAACCTGGTCATGAGAGTAGTTGGCTGGAACAAATACAATTCAAAGCTCAATATAATCACTATCGAACTAGTAGTTACGCTTCTGTAGTCAACTCATCGTGTTCTTTGGACAAAGTTGAAAATCTTCGCAGTGAACGACTGAGAGTAAGTATTTCTTATTCGTGTAGAATAACACATTTGTTTACATTTACAGTTCCATCAACCTGAACAAAAACTTGTTAATGGCATAATGCATGATGCATATTTCTTACAGTTTGTTTATTTATAAGGTGGGCAAAATCTTTGTCTATCAACATTTTATTGTTTGTATTTTTATTGTTCGTAGAGTTTAGGACGTATCACATAGACCAAAAATAATTATGCATGTGTGTGAGACTAAAGAAGTACTTTATATGCTTGCACATGAATTTACAATTGTGATTCCTTCATTATTCAAGGATCCTTAGTACATGCTCTCTAGTACTTTTTGTTCATTCTCATTGAAGCTAGTAAAAAGTCTACACTGCAGTAATAGTCAAGTTAATTGCATACTTCCGACTGACCGGACGAGCGAAACGCAGTTGAGAATACATGTGATTCATTTTGGAAAATAGTTTAGTAGTGTCTCATTCCTGTGCACGGTTCGTTTCTTGCTGCAATGAAATAATATTTCCCTGCTAATACACGCTTGCATAACACAAATAACATTTACTTGTTTTTAGCATACACAAAAAACGATAATAAGCCAACCTACTATTTGAAAGATTCATTTCATAACCTTGATTAATTCAACAGACGAGACTCGAGTCTACGGGTGCTGGAACAGAGCGTGAACGCCATACTCTGTGCTGGAATTTTCCTCGTGTCAAATTACCTCACATTTTCAACACAAAATCTCTGGAAGATATTCTTGGGCGAAATAAATCGTCGGATCTGAGAGTGAAAATTAAACATAAAACTAATCGCAAGATTTGTGGTCCAGCAACGGCGAGCAATTCAAGCTTATCATCCGAATCCGCAGGAGTGGTCTCACCACCCATACTCAGTAAAATTCAATATCAGTGTGAAATCACACCACCTTCCCCAAAAATTAATTTGTCATCATCATCTTCGGATAATTATAACCATTCCGGACCATCAAATGTGTACCTCGCTGTCCCGAGACAAGGAACTGGAAAGAAGGAACGCACACATTCTCGTTCACATTCTAGATCTCGTGTCAGAGTGACTACAACAAAATCGGACAATTGTATCAATCGTATTACGACAACGACCGTTCCTGTATCCATAATGTCATCCAAGATTTCCACAAAAAAAGTTTTTGCTGCTCCATGTGGAAGTAATTCGGCTGATAATTTGGATGTATTAGAATCCGTGCATATCCCTACGTCTTCATCGGTTCCACTGAATAGTTCAGTTACTCAGAAGACAAATAAGAAGAAAATTGGGTTTTCGACCAGAGTTACTCCCATATGCTCTCCAGACAACGAAATAGCCAAAATGTCTTTAGAAAACCGACCAAAACTCGTTGTAGCAAGTGTGTCATTTTTACAAAGGCCTGTATCACCATTACCTGGTCTTTCTCAACTTCCAAGCCCCATTGAAGGGTGTAGTGGAGGTGATGCATCATCTAACAATAAAATATCATCGCATGTGTTCAATAATAAGTTAACTAATTACGGCAATGACAAAACAAAGTGTCGGGATGGTTGTAAAAAGAATGGCCAGACCAATGCAGACAATAGTACAAAATGCGATGGACGCTACATGGATTCACAAATAAATCAACGCAGCAATGACAGTGCCAATTTAGATCTTTACAAGTTGAGCCGACCGAATCCACACCGAATCAATTTTGTAAACTTTCAATGCTGTGGATTGGATTCAGGTGATCAAAATAGAGCACTTGTATCTCAGCCACATTCACAAGTCAATACTCAGGGAAAATGTTTTCAAGAACAGCCAAGGTGAGTTCAACCCTTATCACATACACAGTGAATAAAATCTCAATTGTAACGTGACAATAGAGATTAATTAATACATGCTGCGTTCTCCCTTCCGTCGTCATATCCTGTTCATATGGACGTTTCGGCTATATTATCGTATAGCCAATCTGATTTTCTTTTTGAATTGAAAAAATGTTTCAAAATAGTAGGAATTTCTAAATTACAGCCAAATAAAATTAACTATTAGTCTCCTTCAAAATATTGAATAATGAATTAAATTGAATCTCAAGATACAGCGCCTATTCATTTAAGTTCACAAATATAGTCAGTTAACAATTTCCGTTATATGATGTACATGTTTACTTGTACATTGCACTTTACTTCCCACTTTCTACAGAATATTATCTTGTTCACACTCCATTCCTTTGGAATTGTTTCTGGGGTTAAAGATATATTTGAGATCGAGCCAAAAATTACTAAAAACTACTGAGTGGGGTAACATAGGAAAATTAATAGCTTTAATGCGTAAAAGTACAGAATCAGTCAAATCGAAAATGTTAATTGATACAAGTTACTAAAAGTAAAGTTTACAGCCAGGTGCATGAAAATCTACATAAAAATAATTCTGCTTATGCAACATCACACATCTTGGCCAAACCTTTGAGAAGGAGTGTGATTGAACTTTAAGAGTGTACCTTAATAACGGGATTTGTAATTGCTTTGTAGAGATGAGTTCCCGTCTACAACTGGAAACAAGCCACGGCAAAAATTTAAATAGCCATCCGCTATTGCTACATTATAGCCAATCTCACAGCGCATCATATCATAATGAATGAACCTTCTTTCAGCAGTAAATATTGATAAAAAAGTAAACCATGATCATGATCATGAGTAGCCTGAGGAAGAGTAAGTTGGTTGTGTACAACCCTACAACCGTTCATAAGTAATGAATGTCACTGTGCGTAAATAAATACACACATTTTCTTAAACATTTCTTCCTGATATACAAATACTATCTGAAATTGTTTGTGCATTGTTATTTTGACCAGATGTGTTGAAATTGCAGAAAAATATTTGGAAGTTCGTAAAATCATGAATGAAAGCCAAAATGTCAATGCTCTTCCTCATTTACATTTTTTAATTATGAGCTTCTCTTTTTAGCATGATCAGACCCACCCAATTTAAGCATTCTGATTCACACTATGACTACGACTACACTGTGGCATAGTTCCCTTGTACAGAAATGATGAAAATAAGCAAGTTGAATCAGGTATAGCTCAGGCAGGAAAGGGTTACATTTACTACATTACTGCATTAGATTCTTCTGGGCCAAAAGCATGTGGATGGCATGGCATGGTTTGGATTGGAAGGAAAAGTCTGGGAGTGAGTAAGAGGAGTGTCGTCTCAAAGAACTCGATTACTCGTCCTACTCCTCTGACGTGGGCACTTTTACCACTACTACTACTCGCTCACTCACGCTCCTACTACTACACTAGACTAAATTGCAATATGTGGGACTGCTCTTTTAGTATCCCGTAGTAACTCTTTGACAAACATTAAGCCGGAATGAAAACAGAATAGAATACTTCAAAATATATTGGCCCTCTATTTTTTTGTAATAAAAGTATTAAGTATAACTTTTGTTCGGAAAAATTCACCCTACTCAAAATTATATGCTAAATTTTGTCCATGTGCTAGCCAAATCAAAATGATACTTTCACTTCAAAATTGGTGTGAACTGACTATCCCTCCGAAATCTTAAATTTGGTCGCATTTACGGTAATCAGTGCAATAAATTTTATACAAATTCATGTACGTTCAAACTTACACATTTGTCATTTCCTTACTCTTCAAAGAATTTCAATGCGTGGGATTGGATTTAACTTATTCGACGAATATTTTAATAGAGTTGTGATTCTATTTGACAGGTCAATTGGAGAATACCCACTGTCACCAGTGTGTACGAGCAATAAGGGTGATAATTCTGTATTAGATTCTTCGAACAGGAGCCGGCTTGAATATAACCAAATAGGTGAGTGAGACAGTGAATATTTTTCAGCAGAATATAATGAATATAAGTAAAAAAATAGTCCAGGATAAGAAAGCAACACTTGAAAAATATCAAAATAATCATTACAAAAGACAGTGTAATAGCTTTACACACAATAAAAAGGAAAGGAGTCAAGAGAAAGTGCGATGATCTCAATAATGATTTCATTAGCATTGACATGCTATAGTTGGACTTAATCCATAAAATCCATTTTGGGCGTTGTTGGCTAAAGACTTGCTCAAGTTGCTTATGTTCGTGTGTAGGCCCGTACGTGAGTTTTATTCGTTTAAGCTACCTTCGTAACACGCCAAATGTTCAAAGATGTTAGACTTATTTAAAGTAAAACTTAAACTCTTGTTCTTGTCTCATGATTAATTGTAATTCATTGACAGGTCAAGTCGATTCACATAAAAAACAAGCCATGGGAGATCTACAAAGTCCTCAATATGTCAAGCGAACTGCTCACATGTTCAATTCAAGGTACCCTTCAGCTGGTTCTGCACAGGTACGCAAATGTTCTAATTTATTCTGTGTGTATTAGATAATAGCATATTTTTGCATGGGATCTAGTAAACCCTATTTCTTACTAATCAAAACTTTGTATAATTATTTGCTCTAATAACTCTTTCCATGGAAGAGGGAAGCAAATGAATTAGCTTGATTAGAAGTTTTCTTGTTCCGAAAAACTCATTAGGTCTCTTATCCACTAATGGGGTCATTTAAAAATTATTACGTGAAAGAGATATGTAAATACTCACAATTTCTGCTCACACTATACAGCACGAGATGAAAATTTGGCAATATGTTTATCCCACTTACTCAGATTTTGATAAAATGTTGAGATAAGCGGAAGTCATGAAATAAGACCATATATTCTTTAATAATTTCTTTCGTCCGATAGGTCCTCAAGATTATAATTCAAGGTTAATCTTATTTGATTTGGTATACTTAACAGAATGGAAGCGCAGGAACTGATGAGACTAAGAAGACGACACCATCGTATCTCAACGTATCTCGAACTATAAGCGGATATTCTTGTCTTTCTTACGGCGGAAGTAGCACTAACACAAGTAATGGACATCACGGTTCAAATGGAACAGCAGCGATAACGGGTAGAACAGTACCATTAGCTCAACCCAGTCATTATGGAAAGTCAACGACAAATAGCAATGGTATCAATTCCTCGCACAATAACGGAAGTCATTCTCATTTGTCAGAGACTGACATTCAATCCAAGTACAAATATTCCCAGAAGTCCTCGTATGATTTGGATAGACCCAATGCACCACCTTTACCAAAAACGCCTCCTCCTTTATATTCTCCAGCCCTCACGATTACTGAAAGAGGAGCTGGACATGTCAGAGAAATTCCAATCGTACGAGAAAAATCACCTTTTATTCTTAACCGAATCGAGCGTTTATGTGGGTCCACTGAAGTCATGTCATCTTGGAAAAGAAATGTACCCCAATCTGCTGATTCTTCAAGAGGCCGGGAGAGAAATATTCCAATTACGTTAGAAGACAGCAATGATCAAGATATCCATGTTAAAGGTACTTCTGGCAAACACAATCTTATGACTAATCGTCCTTATGTGCAGTCAGAGTCATCAGAAGGTGAGGATGGAAAATATGCGAGTAATTCCAAAGATAAGCAAACGATTGAAAGTGAGGATGTGGTGGATGCTGAAAGTGTCTGGAAGGTAATTCCAATCCATCGGAATGGTAATTCCAAAGATTTTAATAATACGGCCTCAACGGCAAGTTTTGAAGAGACAAGGAAGTCACCAGAATTAAGCAACTTAAAATCTGGAAAAACACCGGACGGTGGAAAATATTTTGCCGAGGGAGTAGATGTAGAATCGGATTTCCTTCCGTCCACAACACTTTCCAAAACTGCAACTTCAACAGAAGAAGGGATAAAAAAGGAACCTTTACCAGCCAGTATGAATAAAGAAAACGAAGCGAGTTCGGCTGAAAAGAACGGGGATTATTTCCTTCTTGAAATGAACAAAGAGAAAACTCGCCTAGATGACCGAGTTGCAAAAGCATCAGAACAGTTGGATAAATTAGACACTAGTTCAGAAGAAGCAGGGAGAATCAGAGCAGCTATTGGGAAAGCCAATCTACTGTGTACAAAAAAATTTAAGCAATTTCGTGAACTTTGTAACACTAATTTGGTGAGTTTAAATTTTTTCTTAATCAATTTTATAAGTTTCTGTTTCTTGACTGAGAAATTTATTTTCTGTATTCGTGTAGGAGCAATCGCGGCAGGGAACGACAGAGGAGTCATTTACAACCAAAAATGACGATTTGGCTGGTTTTTGGGATATGGTTCTTATTCAGGTTCAGCAGCTCCATTCCATGTTTGACGAATTGGATCCAGATTGTCCAGTGGTAGGGAATAATTCAGCTTATTCATTTTAATTTTGACCAGATTTTAATCTCATTCCTATGTTTTAGAAGCCCTCACCGAGACTTGTTGCGTCAGCGGCAGGTCAAAAATTGACACCTTCCAGACGATCAGACCCAACCAAATCAAGTCCGAGTAAAAGGACTCCGAAATCAGCTGCATCTCCGCTCAATAAATCGACATCAGAATCTTCAGCTCAGAGGTATGTAGCAAAGCATATAAAATATTAATGTTGCTCCTGCTCGATACNCTCGATACAAAATTACCTTCTCACTTCAAATAATTACAGAGACGAATCGCGTCGAAAACTTCTGTTGGAAAAAAGGAAAGCAATGAAGAACCAGCAATTGGATTCCGGAGCTCAGTTAGAACCCGACGTTCAAATTTTTTCACCAAAGACAACTAATTAGTTTCACCGAAATCAAATATGAATGGGTCAATCAATTAAATAATAATTAGGTTGTGATCGCGTCACTGAGCGATATAAAGTCTCAAATATGAAACATTTTGGCAGTTTTGTTTTGGAAGGACTGTGCAATTATTTCGATAAATAATATGCAAATTCAAAATATGTTACTTGACAACATCAGTAAGGATTTTTAAATGCCAAATGCCTGCTTTCAAACTATTTAAATCGACAAAAAAGGACCAGGACGTAAGTTAATTTGCAAGCAAAACTCGTAAACTTTTGAGTTTTTTTTTTTGGTATTGTCAGGAAATGAAAAGTATTAACAAATGGCACAATCTAGTTCAATTTCTTACTATACGCAAGACGGATTGAGAGTCAGTTTTTGTAAGTCGTGATTACAAGTCACATCGCATGTTAACAAAAAATCGGGTTAATTTAATAGGTGTCGTTATTTTACTATTTTAATGGTGGGTACTAAATATTCATAAAAATAAATTGTATCAGTGTGACCCTTGCAAAGTGAACAACCCTACTAATCGTAAGTTATTGTAATATGACTGTGAATCTCGCAGAACAATCCAACGTAATTAATACTTTGAAAATAAAACGTTTGTGCACAATGGCCGATGGTCTCATCATCCAGTATTTTATTTTATCATACAGTCTTAGCAACTTGTGAGTTTAATCACTATCGTCAATATAATGGCTTTTTTTGCGAAAACGACGTTGCTTCCGTCTTGCATTTCTCCTACGAATGTACTCTGATTCATATTTTTCTGTGTTTTCCATTTCTTGAAGGGCCAACAGTTCTATACTTTGCATTGAACCTCTGTCATTCATACTCTGTTCGTCTTCTGGACTAATAGGCAAATCTTCTATCTTAATTTTAGAGGATTTAGGACGAAAATGCTTATAAAATGCTTTGAGGTTATAAATATCATCAATCTTTGTATAGTCCTGTGCTTGAACATCACGTTGTAACTTGCTCTGCAATTCTGGACGTGGAGCTTGTGACTCCAACTTGTATGGCAACGGAGTTCCACCTTTAAAATGTGCTATCCTCTTCTTCGCGTCTCGGTACCAGGCAAGTACTGGAAGCATCGCACGAATATGTCCCCAGTACGACTTGACTTTATCGTCATCATTATTAAAAAATTCTTGCAAATCTTTAGCTTCATTAAATCTCGCAGCCTGGGCTTCTGCATCATCAATGTCAATAAATTCAGCATTTGCATGAATCAAGAATTTTTCTCCAAACCACTAAAAGTAGATTTATAAAATATTTATCAAACAAATTATTCTTGTGGAATATTTATTACTCTTACACGAATTCCGTTTCGAGAAGGTGTCATTATTTCACGTTCAGCTCTAGAAGCTTGAAGGATGACCAAAGGAATTAACGGTAGCTGAGGTTGTTTATTTGCCCCTTCAAAGACTGGTCGGCATTTTGTAAAAAGTATTTTGGCCAACTTTCCAATGACCAGTGGCATTGAAAGTACGTAAAGAATAGTAATGTCAAATGGTCGACCCTGATAACTCGACACCCATTCACTCCTCTTCTTCCCAAACGATTTACTGTCTTTTAGGGGAGTCTTCATACCATCAATCTTTTGTATTGCCGCAGTCGTGAACCCAGGATCCTCACTAAATGTGGGCCTTGCATTATTTGGATTTATCCTACCCTCAGAAAATTTGACGATAAAAATCAATAGACTTAATAGAAGACACGTGCTCGCAACGTGAGCCATCTTATTAACTGCAGAAAGTCAATCGGCTTGATAGAAACAAGATAAACTTTTGGAAGTCATGTTTTCGAATTCTTGAAAGAAAATGTTGTTTAGATTTGGAAATATAGTTGCCATTGGCAAATTCAAGAATTCAATTCCCATCTCAAGATTCCAGAAGCGTATTTATTAAAAAATGAAAAGTACATGAAACAATTTAAGTAATCTAAAAGATTTGAAAAGAAAATTTCATGTCCATGATAAAACCTAGTCAGAGTCACTGCTGTCTGTTTTAGTAGGATCGGAAGTTCCCTCCGGGTGGGTATGCATAACGGTATGTGAACCAGAGGCGCCAGCAGCTGCTGCATCAGCGGCTTCGAGTTTTAACCGAGCGACTATCTCCTTGGCAGGATTGAACACTCCACGAGTTGGTTGGCCACAAACGAAGCATCGCTGAGACTTCCGAAAATGTTGTAATGCGCACTTCTCGCAGAAATAATGTTTGCATCTAGATAAGTAAATACTTGATGAGTAAATTTTCGACGAAAAACCAAATTACCAGTACTCCTATTCTAGTTAACTTACTTTGTGACTATCGGATCTACGAACGAGTTTCTGCATATAAAACACTTAAATGGAAGGTGTTCCTCATCGTCAGGAATTTCATATTTTTCAGATTCAGTGTCATCTTTACCGTAGCGACCTTCAGCTACTTCTCGTTCAATTTGCCAACCGAATTTGTAATCAGAACGGTCATGGAGAAACTTGCAACTATCTGTAGAAGTTGGAAAAGTCAAGTTATACTCATATCTAATATTTTATTTTATTAATTTAAATACCTCACCTCCAAAGCCACAGAATCCAGTTTCCTTATAATCCTTGCAAATATCAGGCTGATAATCCCACCGTACAGTCACACGAATATTGTCAGGAGCTCGCATAGGGCCAATACGATTTGAAGCGGCATTACCTTGTGCTGTATCTCTTTTATCGTAGAACCTCTTATAATTATTAATTCCACGGTAAATTCCGTCATCATCCTTCCCTTTCAATTCTTTGTTAATATCCAATGACTTCTGAAAAATTGTTTGGGCATCATGCTCCTTCTCTGTTTCAGTTTCCACGATCGATGTTGCACCCATGTCGCTGGGACCACTTCGTTCGCCGGTTTTACTGGACTCATAAAATATTCCTAGTCTGGATTTATCTTTCCTAGTTTCAGCGTCTTCATCCGAAGAACTCTCCGTTGATTCTGCCTTCTCTGATTTCTTATTTCTTCTACCACCAGTCTGTAAAAGAAAATTGTCCACTTACAAGCATATTGGGTAAGTGAATGCATACAAATCGAATAAGCCTTATGGTTTAGAAGGCTCAGCTACTTAATTGGCATCTCGCAGTTTATGCTTGGAGTTACTTAAATAGGTGCATTCAAATAAAAATGAGCCTAACAGTTAATTAGCTTTGACTTACACTTTGGACCAACGGATTACTTCGCCTAGCCTTCTTCTGTGCAAAACGAATTTTAGTATCACTATCGCTGCTGGACGGGGAAGCTGTAAGAATAAGTTGAAGGTTAAATTCCTTATAATGAAGATGGTCATTCCTCAAGGACTGCCAAAGCTTCGCTAAAAAATAACTGTAGGTTATCAGAAAAACTTACAAGAAACATCGAGGTTCTGTTCCTCCTCCGTCTTTAATTTTTCTTCAACTGCTGGTGGACCCCGTTGCCTTTGATTTTGAGATCTCCGAACAGACTTCTTAAACGTAAATGTACAAGGAACCTCTTCAGTTGTTGCTTCATCATTCTTGTCCATATTTCTTGTCAAAACTGAATAAATTGAGTGCTGAAAAGTTATTGGAAAAAATCCTGTGGCGATTTCAAGTGAAAATCTGAATTTCCCAGAACAAACTATAGAAATTCTCATACAGCCCCAACAGTTAACTTCACACAGAAATGGGAAAAAATTATAAATTGTTGAGGCTATTATACAGTTAAAAAAAGTTAAAAGTCCAGAGGAAAAAAGTCAATGCCTAGCGGAAAAACCTGCCTAACCTTAGGCAAGAGTGTGCGATTCTCCCAACTAGGCTAGGGCTGCTAGCTAGTTAAACCAATAACTAGTAAGGGAGCGTGTAATTTACTATTCTAGAATAAATAGGACACAAATTAATATGATTCGTTTCATAGGATTTGTCATTTTTATTATTTTTTAAAGAATCCGACGAATTTACAATAAGACATGAACGTGTAGTAATAATGAAACTCACAGAAAATGTGTGCAAGTGAACTAAAATTTGGATTGGAATCAATCCATCTGCTAATTTTCATTGTTGCTCTTGAGCAGCTTGAAGTTTGATTCTGCAAATTTTGATATTTGCCTCACACTTTGCCCTTTTGTGTCGTTCAGCTCACAAATTGCTTCGTGAATTCCTCAGAGCTTCAACTTCTTCGTCTGCATCTGCAGACGCCACTCGATCCCGATACAAAATTAATTTATTCTTGTACTCTGTCCTTAAGTCTTGAAATTTGTTCTTGAATCGCTCATAGTTGAGGTCAGACCCAGACTTAAGTTTCTTGAGATCTTGAATAAAATCTGTTTGGGATTTTGCAATGATTGTTGAGTTCTTCTTTTGTGTGCTTCGTTTCTGCTTCTGCACTATTGAGCTGAAATGAAATGTAATATTGTATTACTTTCGTTTGTAATTTTGATAAAGAACTTAGGAAAAATTACCTATCACGTAAATATTACTTATAAAATTTCGACTAACCTGGGCAATCAGATTTTGTTCCTTCAGTTGAGCTTGAATTTCTGTTTTTAATTTTTCTGCTTGACTCTTGGAATGGGTCGGCCACATGACTTAAATTACATCCACTTCTGGCCTTATCAATTTAATTTCGTAGTGGAGTCCTGTGTTTTCTCTCCTTCCCTTCCCTTCCTTGTCCTTTGCTTCCTTCCATTTCCTTCTGTAAAATAGTAATAACAACACATTTTAAAAATTGTTGACTCAACTCTTAAAGTAAAGCAAAGCAAAAAAAAATACTTACCATGTGAAACCCTCGTCCGATCCGAAAAAAGAGTTTGGCCTTGTGTCAGAGGTCAACCAACCTTTGCTCCAGATCTGGACTCGGGTGCCCTCCAAAGACTGACTCTCATTTGCCTTTTAACTGACCACACGATTTATTTCCACTTCATGCACTAGTCCTTCAAATCCGCATGTGCGACACGGTTGAGGACAAAAAGCAACGTGAAGGAAAATTTAGGACGAAGAAGGAAACTTCGCTGGAATTGCCAATTCCACGAGATATTTGCGATCGCCACAATCACAATTCTCCTTTTCGCCTAAATCCATGTGCCTGCGAGGCAAAGTGAGATCTGGGCGGATTCTGAGGAATATGGACTTAAGGGTCCGTCTGTGGTCGAAAGCAGCAGCTGAATAGCCTGCGAAAAAATCCAGGTCTCCTTGGGGGCTCTGGCACTGACTCCGGCTCTGGCTCAGTCAAAGTCGCAGCATCCGCTTGAGGAGGACGAGGTCGAGGTCGAGGCTGATTTATGCGGCGTAGCTCCTCATGTACTTCGGAATGCATCCGCATCTTTTTGGCATTGAAATACGCTGTATTGCTAGCCTCTCTAAATTGCATATGCCAATTTAATACGGCGTTCCTCAAATCAGTGATGGCTTTGTCCAATTCGACTCTTCTTTGGCTGAGCGTCCGAAGGTTGGTGAAAGCCAGGTCCGGAATTCGGAGCATAGCACCATTGGCCGTGTTGGTCATAAATAATTCAGCAGATTCTGCTCGCTCAAGGCCAAACCTGAGGTCATCGATGTCTCCCAACATTCCATTCAAATCTGCTACGGCCATTTCAAGTATGTCTTGGGCTTGCTCCTGTCTGTCCAGAGTCTGGGGACTCATGTTCAGGATTTTTTGTCCAGCTTGCCCTTCCCGGACGACTTTTTTTAAATCTTCTTTTTTGGCCAAGAATTTCGCCAGGAGTTCTCTGAGCGTAGCATTCA
>WJEZ01000912.1:0-21609 GCA_009869925.1 Thalassaphorura encarpata | reverse complement strand
ATAAATTATTTTCAAATGTTTCAAGCTGCAAAATCTAAATTACAATCTGGAACTGCAAACATTTCCTACAAAATCTCAAAGCGACTGTCTAGTCGTCTACTTGAAATTAACGACTGCAAAAATATATTCAATTATTACTAGCAGTAGTAGCTAACCCCTGTAAGGTTTGGTTTGTTCTCACATGCTAAAAACTCAATATTACATCCCCGCAACAGGAACTTCATAAAAAAGTCGTAAATGACAGGCAAAACGCAAATAATTTCATACATGCCAATTCCCTGTGCCCGCAAGCTCTTGAAAGATTTATTTATTTCTGCCAACACAGCAGTTTAAATTTCGCAAAATACAAAACAACGTGGTAGCAGCGGCGGCTTTCCATTTTTACAACTGGTGCAAACTTAACCACAGGACAAATTAATAATAGAATTCAAAATGCAACACTTCACACGATATGCCATGGCTGGATGGTAGCTCCTAGGGATAGAGGCCAAACACGTCGGAACTCAAACGAAATGATATGATGACACATGGGGTACACAAAGTAGTAAACGATACTTGGGCGAATCCAATTTGCTATCGTCACTCAAATCCAAAATCTACGTCCTAAAATATCCTTCGGCTCACAAAGTTTCAAATTTCTATTTTACGTCAGAAGTATTAAAAAACAAAGTTCATGTTCGACATGTGTGGAATCAAACAATGCGAAATTGATGCCATGCGTATTAACCAGTTTTCAATCACAGGTGGGATAATATTCATGCATTTGCATCAGAATGCAGAACCAGATGAGAAATATTCATGAAGTCAATTAGCCAAGAGTAAGGTGAAGCAGATGCTAAAGTGTCACAATTAATCGAGTTCATCGTCTTCCCTTCCAATCCACATCCTCCCCTTCCTACATCTCATCAAAAACTACAATCAAATGAAAATGAAATTAAGGGCCAACTAATTTATGCACATATTCTGCCAACCAACTAGCCAAAGTTGCAATTTGCTCCCGATTCAATGCACTTCGTGCTAGTAGCAGAGGTAAACAAAATTGAATAAACATAATAAGTCAGTGGACGTGAAGGACGCGAGTGCATTAGTCTGATTTCTACTTGAATACCTTCAAAAAAAACTTTCTCCCTCATAAATTGACATGAGGTAGTAGTCGTAGTTAGTGATTATGCTCAGACCTAATGACTCCTGCTAAAGATAATCATAAGAACATAACAATGAGGGAATTTTAAAGAAAATAACATGTGGGATTTGGATTTATGGCATTATGTAGATACATGTTTTGAAACTAATTTCCAAGCTTCAGATTATTTATTTTCTTTAATCTTAGGCGCTTAAGTCGTGTACATCTTATGAAAATAAAGTTTCAGCCTTCAAAGTTTGTATTTTATGATGTAGTAATAATGATCCAAAAATTTAAGTAGTCTTTAGTCACATTAAGAAAACTTTCACTCTGAATTAATCAGCTGTACTTTCACGTCCATATGGCATGGGGTTTAATTCGGTTCTAGGTCCTATCCCTGAATGAGCAGATCGATTAATCAATTGGCCCGTTTTTATTCCAATATAACAACAGAAGTCAACTTTGAATTGCAACACATTCACTCCACTTTAGCCAAAGTTGTGCATAACCTAATCCTTTCGCCTCCATCCGAAAAAAAAATTGCCGCATCCTATCTATTCTCACGTAAAAAATATTCCCACGATCAACTGACCTGATTTTTTTTCTGCAACTGACTGAGATGTGAGAATTTTTGCAATCCTCTCTTGATGCTTTCCCTCCAATCTTCACGGAGATCTTTTACACTTTTACTCAAACACACCGACGGATACTTCTCAAATCAGAGTCACAGTGAATTACAAATTGAACTGACGCACTGGAAGATGAGATGAGTCTCACATCCTATTCTCATTAATTCCAACACATCCTTCCCTTCCGGGTGACTAATGTAATGAGAGAATGAATCCAAGGATCGATTGATCATTCACCTATACAACAAATTCACTTCACTCCACTTCCCTTTCTGTTAATTTTAGTTTCCTCCTGAGCACGAACGAACAGAACTCAGTCTCAGGATGGAATGTAATGCATGCACTCAGGCATCCGACGACATGGAGACATGAACTTGATCAAATTAAATTGAATGCAAAAAATAACCAAGGGAATTACAAATGAAGGACTGACATGACATGAGATGAGGCGGACAATAACTCAATTCATTTCAAGGACCCTCAAAATAATATAAGAGCAATATTTTCACGACCGCAGAGCAGGCGAAGCAGAGTTTTGCCATGCCGCCATGTCCTTCTTAAGCTGCAGAATTTGATTATCCATGTTGTGGATGAAACTCTCTCAATTGTCAATTTACTTTTATGTAGGAGAAGAAGCACAAGCCGACATGGGACTGAATCAGCTAGCCTCATCACATCACATCTGAGGAAGGAAGATTCGCTGAGACCACATGCTGGTGGCTATCGTATAATAGGAAGGATATGAGAAACCAAATGGCCAAATATGCTGCACCTAGCTGCATGCACACTCAGTCAGCAACTTCCACCATTACTAAAACTTACAAACTAATCCTTCCATTCATTTCTAGACTAGACTCCCTTATTCCCCCTTTGCACTCATAACGTAATTGCATTTTGCTCAACTAAATCAAGGGCCTTTGCAGCAACGTGCAAAATTCGGAATGGATACATCCCATCCCATGCATGCAGATTTTGACTGTGAGAATTGGGATTGATTTGAGTCAACTTTTGAGCACACATACTACATGCAAGATTCATGTTGTTAGGCCCCAACAATCTATGCATGCATGCAATATGAATTCCATCCAACCCATAATGGTTTTTTTATACATCATCTTCATCTTCTTGGTTGCAAAAATCTAACGGGATTTGAGGTAGGAGTTTTGCATGTGATGGCTGAGAGTGAGAAAGAAACAAAGTTTGAAGAAGGAGATGCAAGTTCAAGGGCTGGAGGCAAAATACAAAACATCATCTCTTCAGTCCTATCTTACCTACCCAACTCAAAGTCAAAGTCAGACGAGTAACGAAAAAGACAACGTGCTTAAATCCTTTATCTTCAACTCCAACATCTTTAATCTCTTCTATGAATATGTAATATATTACACTTACAAAATACAACAATAAAAACCCTCCTTCTTACTTTTTGCTATCCAGCTCTTGTCTCAACCATCCTGACAAATAAAACCCAGGTGCAGATGCAGGGAAATGCATTCAATCAGTCAAAGGCAATACTATCCATGCTGTGAGTCCCAGGCACCATTTCAATAAAATATTAACACATAAAAATGGAGCTAATTCCACCGTAACTTATTAGATCCACTTAATCCTGACATAACCCAGCTGTCCTAATTGTGATGCGGCTAATGTTAATAAAATTAGACTGAAATACATGCCATGTTTTGCTTTCTGTGTTTAGCCCTTTAAGCAGCAAAAACAATACAAACTGCAACTAAATAGTAATTGTCTCCATCTCCACTGATCATGATTATCAAACCGCTGTAATCTTAGCTGAACAGGAAAGAACCAAGTCAAATTAAAGAGAGATAAGTGCTATCTTGAAAACATGGAGTCTTAGGCTTAAAAGCTGATTAAAAAATGAAATGACAAGGAGTTAAGAACTATTAGAGAGGGTGGGCTGCCGCAGACATGATCAAAATCTCAAACAAAAACCAAAGCAGTGCTGTAAATGTCAGACTACCTAGTAAACACACCCAAAGTTAATACCCAAACCAAGACTAGTGCCAATTGAAGTTGAAGATCAGCTTTGGACAGAAAATCGCCCTAAGCTCAAGTTTCCTCCATCATCCCTTTCTCAGTCTTCAAATTATCAAAGACAGAGAGCCTTCGAAAGATTTAAATGTAAATTATTCAACCGCAATTTACATTATCTAATACGCATAATATATCTTCCCAAATTGTACCCTTGGGACCTTCCAGCTCAACTCCCTAAATCATAAATCCCTTCAATTTAATGTACCAAGAGGCACGTCATTTCTAGGCAAAGAATTGACAACTGCTACTCGTTTCTCCTGTGAAAACTTATGATTCTTCAATGTTTTTCATTACCATGAAAATTATATTCATATTTTTGAAAGAGGTAAAATATGTTAGCAAATCTCGAATATCAAAACAAGCATCATACATGTATAAAGAAAGAAGAGGCCAGATTTTACCATTGGATTAGGCTTAGGCTACACAGTGCATCTTTCCGGTCACAATTGTAATTCTCTATTCTCTAAGATTCTGATTTGGCAAGCTGAGCGATTGCTGTCTACATGATAAAATTGCAACATGAGAGAAGACTTTGTTACAGATGTGTGATACAAGGGCGGGTGGAGATTCCAAAAGTTTCTATCCTGACTGCACGACACCTTAATTAAATCATTAACGTCTTTATTGCCCATTGATTCCTTAAACTTCTTATTAGTTATCCGCAGTTCATCCAGTCGGTTATGGTGGGACTACAAAGGCGTTGTTACGAACACTAGACATGAAGAACAATCGTAAAAATCATGGAAGATTTCTTTTGCCCATGTGCAATTGAGAATTACGTAAATTGTCATTTTAATCTAACAATAATTGTTGGCTAAAATCCAACTGCAGCAAATTTTAGTACAAACATATCGATTTTCAAGTAATTTATTTATTAAGTTTCTATGCCATAAGTTTTGAAAAAACCGAGAAATCGAAATAAGGGCAGACACATTTTTTGTGCATTTCTTTGGAATTAAGCAACTAGCAAAGCTATTCACGGAAAGAAAAAAAGACAGTGCATTTGAGCCAATTGGCGAATATTAGGTAGGACACATATTCACAAGTTTACTCTCCCAAATCAAATGTATTACTAAAACTATAGAGAAGAAAAGTCATTTCCATAAAGTACATAACGCAAGATGGACTTCATCTAAAAGAAATCGACCAATTTCAATTTAAACTGAACATGATAGCTTCTCCACGACTCGAACGGATTTGCATTAAACTACCACGAATCTCAATGTGTGGCCAAGAGAAAATGAAGAAAAGCGTACAACGACAATTCATTGTTTGAAGGAAGAACGCAACACAACGATTATGCCTTTTTGCAAGTGAGCTCAATGAAATGACAATCGTGACAACGGTGCGACTGCCACCTTAACTGTAAAATTTAGCTGAAATAAAAACCTTCTTTACTTTGGTTTTGCTTCCAAACATCTTGAGCATACTGATCAACCAAGTCATGCACGCACACCATGCATCAATATCTGCCTGATGACAAAAACTGCATCAAGGGATAACCCAAATGGTTGATTTTAGTGTAAGCGGAAGAGGAGGATTTAATCGCTTCCAAGTTGAGCCAAGGTAACAACTATAATTAATCATCTGTATCCACCTAAACATAAACTTGAACTGTTCTTTCCTGTGTTTTGATATACTGTAAAATACACGCAAACTCAAAGCACGCGGGTGTGCTAAATGCACCAAAACAAAGGTTTATGGCCTCATGAATGTCACCGTGTACTTTAATTCCTTGATGCCAAAAGTGTAAAATTTAACTACATTATATCACTACTACAAACTCGTTGGAATTGTAGTATTATTACTGGTCATTAGCCAAGAAGATTAATGTCGAGTGTACCGTTTGCTTGCACATAATAATATTTTTTCCATTATATTTGAATCGATTAAACGCCTCATTTAGTACCTAACTCCCGTCAAAACTTTTAGCTAATTATTTCTGTTGAGTAATCAGGAGTAGTAGTACGTGGATTGCAAGACCTAGTACAGTACTAGAGTGACGACTCGTGCGTTCAACCATCCAACCCATTAATCCATCAAGAATTCTTATGTTCCCACATGTAAAAATCCTTACAAAGAAAAAGACAATTGGTCAGAAACCTTGAAAATCTTACTGTATGTAACAAATAAAATCAGTGTTTCAAGAAATGAGTGCCTTATGTGGTAAAACATTTTTTTCGATTCGTTGGTCACAAAACCTTGCGCTGCGGGACTTCCGTAAAAAAGCCAAACCGCCGCATATATGGACACATTAGTAGTTGTTCAAACAAAAATCAAGTGTCTCAAGAGAGTGAAATGTAATGTGATGAACTCTTTGCTAAGTAACCAACGTTTTCATTGTCATTCCATCCAAAGTAGAAAAAAATAAATGGACTGTCAAGGACCAACCAGTTCAATGATAGAAACTCTGCCTTGTTTAAATCCTTCGCTTGAGCAATTCAACTCATTCCTTGCTAAATCCTTCCACATGACATTACATGATGTAGGATTCTGGGGGACAAAAAAGGAAAATCACAACAATGACTTAATTGTAGATCTGCGTTAGGATTCCTCAAAGCAAATGCATTTGCAACGTTTGTTGGATGAATGTAATTACAGAAGATAGAAGAATACAAAGTATAAAAAATCTACAGTATGAGTGCCAAGCCGCATTTGATTGTTTGGGCTAATTTTGAGTGAGAGCATTTAAATTTAAATTTTGTCCTCTTCTCTCACTCGGGTGCTGAGTCATTCCACTTACTTTTTTTAAAGGGAAGGCTCAAGACTACTAAAAAGGGGATTCACAAAACAATATACGACATGTGTGGATGGACGAATCCTTCATAGAATTACAATTACACAATTAAATTCCCTTTTTTTAAAGGAAAACATGAGATCGACTTGGGCGGAGGTAGTCTACTTGAATAACTCACATTTTAAATCCCCTTGCCCGCTTTGCAAAACTTAAACAATTGTTTTGGGTAAATTTTAGAGTACGAAGTAAATAAAGGATCAAGTAATACAATTCTCCATAAAAAGAAACTTCCTTTGTGTTGAAAATTTGTTTCAAAAGGAAGTTGAAGTCAGGGAAGGACCTACATGTGAGTCAAACGAGTGGTAGTTCGCCAAGCCGTGTCCACACGGTCATCGGTCTTGTTCTTATTTAGTTTATTTCCCGTTAGCCACCCAACCATACAAGGGAGTCACTCTGCCGTCCAGTCGAATCAAAAAGGAATAATAATAATAGACTCAAAAATTCCTTTTCTATCCCATTTGACAAATTAGTTATGAAGAACAGAATAACAATGACGGATGACGGCATCGAAAAACCGAGCGTCAGAACATGGCTAAAATTCTGAACAGGACAACGGTGTTTTATGTGGCTTCCCAACACTTATTTTACTTATTTGTTTAGTTGGTGTTGTATCAGTCGGCTAACAAATAAATTGTATCACTACACTACGTAGGTCGAATTGGTTCCACCCATCCCACACCATAAAATGAAATACAATACAAGATCGGACAATGTTTCAGCGCTAATTTCCAATCAGGGCGTATTCGGTAAATGCATTTGCACACATCTCTATTACTGGTAAACCCCAGGCCCATTCAGGTCATCCGTTTTAAATTATTGGCCATTAGGAATGGGATTCTGGAATCCGGCAAACACATTTTGAAATATGTAAATCTAGAAAAAGCTGCAATCTTTTGTATGCACAAAGCGCAATTCAATTATTGACTATAATTATTCAAAAGCCAAGTGGAGTTTCAGTTTCATAATAGAACCTAGGATCGTGCTGACACGAATCGCTCCGTTTGTGTTTGTGGCAAAAACAATCCACTTATTAACATTTCCTTCAGGAAGTGAGTCTCATTGTATTAATGTCTATGTAAATGCATTACTTACGTAAGTAAAGTAAAGCTGTGAAGTAGAACCAAAATGCGCGTGCATATAATATGGTATAATAAAATATAAACAAATGCAAACTAAATGTGAAAAATGCATCTCAACTCCCCAGTGAACTGAGAAAAAGTAAAAAGGGAAGGAAGTGGAAATGAAACGCACGGAAGAATCACGCTGTGTTGAGCATTGGATAGAAAAACTAAAAGATTCTTTCTGATTAGGAATGAGTCAACAGGTAATAAAAGGATAGGATGGCTCTTCTTGTGCAAAATCATTTCAACAACACGACAAACTTTTTACTTTTGCTAATCTGCTTGACGTTGACAATGAGAGCAGGCGACAGGGAGGAATGTTTTTAACTATAAAATAATAGCTCCTTCCTACATCCTTTGAAAATTATTAGCCTGTCCTCCCTGTGCGTATTCACTTCATTTTCTTTCAAGGTAATTGTTCATTGCGCTCATTCCTTTTAACATTAAATACAAACGTGAAACTTAACCAAATTTTCATTCAAATTTACAGCTGACATGGTCAAAAAAGTTTTCTTGTTTCCTTGCCTGAGCATTGAACTGGTTGGCTGAATTAAAATTGGAAGGTAACTCCTTTTTTAAGCGGAGCAACGACAGAAGAAAGAAAATACAGACAGGAAGATATATTGCAGGAATCTTTTCGCTTCACACCAAAAGCAAACGTTAAATTAATCTCACTTCCGCTCAAGATTCGGCAGGCCAAGCCAAAACCCTAGCTGGCATCTTCTCTCGAACGGTTTACGTGTTGACACAATGCCGTCGTGTCGGCGGCGACAGACAACAGTTTAGTTTTGGTATACCGATTTCAAGGAAATACGCTTGGACTTGCTGCACTCGTCCTAATCATACCATGCGTAGCGGAGCACCGATTATGAGAAGCTTTACTTTTTATTTCCACTATTTATTTGAAAGGATTTCAAAAGCTTAAGCTTTGGCTTGAGCTTATTTTTGTAACCTTAGCATCGGCGGAAAAAAGTCTTTTACAATTAATCTTCATGTTTTCGAGGCGTGAAGAACGACAGGATGGAAAGAAAACTTATCATCGATTTGAACTACTGCTGTTAAATTACTCTACGAAAAAAACTAGCTCAGGCCAACTATTTTTTATTCCCAATTTAATGAAAGATAGATTTTCTTATTCCTATCAAAGTAGAGCTTCCTCATTGATTGAACCAATTTAAAATACTGGTATGTTAAATGTCTTGAAAGTTTCATGACCATCGTTCAAAACAGATGATTAATTATGAAGTTTACCGCAGTTCCATCCGACTCAATCGAAGTACAGAACCACACTCACACTGGGTAAATAGTGTGGAGTATGGGTAATTAAAATTTCCCAAGTACTGCCAATCGTGATGGAATTGACATGACATGACACTTTAGCGTTAGCTCAGCTTATCTAACCAGCCGGGTTTTTAAACACCCGTCGATTGTCCCAGTCAGCCATCGTGACTTTGAATCACAAGAATTATTATTATTATTCTCCTTAGATCGCGTCACTTGCACACGCTCAGAGTTCTTTTAATTGTAGATTTTGCCATTTCTCTGTATTCTGTGCAAAACTTTCTAGTCAGAGAAGAAAGAGTGAGGGAGATGTGATTGTGCAGATGCATAGAAGATGTACTTTGGCCTCGGCAGGACTATCAATCCAATTGACACATTAAAAAAACCATTGTCTCTCAATTGTTGTCAGACGACTGTTGATAATTTACTACTATCGCACGTAGCATCAACCTCGACAATAACTTACGCGACATGAAGCCAAGCCGGCAGATTCATCCGTTTGCCAACTGCCAATGTGCCAATATGTCAGAAAAAGGTGCACAATACAAATATTGTTAGAAATATTAATAATTGCAAGGAATAATTTGAAACATCAGAGAAAAATTGATCAAAACAAGTTCATATATGTTATCGTCTTCGCACTCCATTTAGTAATTCTAGAATCAGAAGTCGGAAGTCTACCACAGTTAATTGTGACCTGAATAGCATCAATACCATTGCAACCAAAATTTCCAATATGGAACCATATCCACACGAGTATTTCTATGATAGATTGGCACGCATAGGCAGAGCACATTCCAATAGTGGGGAAAACGTCTGGGAAAAGTAGGTAGACAAGTTAGTCACAAAAGAAAAGATAATAGATAGGTAGTTGTTCAGTTGCCGGCTTAAGGCAGTGGCAAGTAGTGACTGAGTGGCATGAACAATTTAAACGAGCTGAATTGATTTTACGTGTCAATTATATGCAATTAACGACGAATAGGCGAAACGCATTAAAACATTCCACGTGAATATTCATTCATTCAAATCCTCAGGTTTTTTCTACTTTAAGAAAACCAGTCTTGTTCTCTTTATAGTTAAAACCCTATTTTAGAGGTCTACCCTCCAATTCAAATAGACGGAATTACACAATTCTAGTTATTACTTTGGCATTTAATTTAAATGACAAGTCATGCAGTACCAATATGAAATGATACCCTGCCTTTTTAGAAAGAAACCATTTATTCCTTACTACTGGCAGATTTCTGACAAACTCAGATTCATTCAGCATTTTGAAACTAAAGTGATGTTAGTTAGAGTACCACCATTATCAGAAGTAAGGTAAAATAAACTTGAAGTATTTAACTGTTTTTATTATTCGTGTTTCTACGGTCAGGAGCAAAAAACCATAAAACACAAATTAGAATCACTTTTCTGCTTCGTCGAACGACAAGGCAGAGAATTGTGCAAGAAGTTGTTGAAAAATCTTAAACCTCAATAACCGTTAAAAACTGAATTCAGTATTCAGCAATTGAGCCCAACCTTATGTCCGTTTAACCCTAAATACACAAGAATTAAGTGGTGATGCTCTTGTGAGTGATTGATGTTCATGGTGTGTCTATCCCTGCCTTTCCTCTTAATGTTACGTATAAAATATGAGTATACTTTTTTTGTATGTCCATTCAGGCATACTTTGTGATTTTGCACTTGCCATTTGCCATTTGGCACTAGCATCTGGCTTCCCTGCAGATTTTGCTTTGTTCAACGACATTTTATTCATTCTCTGTTGTATAATGATCCTACTCTGGTCGCCGGTGAACCATGAACTTGACCAGATATAATTTTTTTCTAAAATTCAATCTATCATTACTAGCATAAAATTGTAGCATTCAGCTATATCATAAGGTTTCAGGTAAACTAGTTTTGTTAGTATTGCTAGAATAGCCCATATAGTCCCTAACATAAAATTATTATATTTGCCTATTTGAGCGTAGTTAATTATTCTAACTAAAAATAAGGTGAATAACGATCAGCAAGCACCAAGCAATTTTAGAGTTTCCATTAATTACTGTACCATTATTCCTGAGCACGTATCGTATAACAGAATGAGTTTCTGTATGTTAGTAAACAAAATTAGTTTGCTATCAACTCTTCCTCATTTTAATATTCATTTTCTGCATGTTCATAGTCTATTGCAGTTGCTTATGCCACATTAAACTATAATTGGGAAATGAATTTAACTTGACTCACCGATTCCAAATTTTGTTGCGGTTTTGTTGCCCGATGTCGGTGAATATTCTTCGGTAGGCGGACAATTAATAAACTTCAGCAAAATTCAAAATACGTTTGACACATACGGTCGATTCGGTAGTACACAGATCGATACACTGTCCAAGACGTCACAAAATACTCCAAACACAAAACTGGAATATTATGCTTTTACACTTCGAACACACAGGAAGCAACAGAAATATGAATTGTGTTTTAGTTTTGACTATCTAATATTATTTATTCCAACCAAGTTAAAAAATGCAGTTGCTTGTCTCACGCTCACATTGCTAAGGGTCCAGCGAAGCCAGGATGGGCCAAGTCACGGGCACGAGAAGATTATACTTATAATAAGATTATCTATAATTCTGATATTATTAGTTGTGTCATTGTCACTGACTGATACTCAAATGAGAGACTGACGGTCACTGACTACAGTCTTTGCTCTTAGACAAGACATCCACCAGGTGAGCAGGATAGTAAATGTAGCAAAGGTGTATAAAAAACATAGGACAGGACAGGAACCCGCCCTTGGCTTCAGAGATGAGGGGAGAAACTCCCTCCTACAAGCCATTGTTTACATTTCCACCTTCTTTCTCATTCAAAATTTTAGATAATTTCAAAATCTAAAATTCTATACTAGATAAAAAATTCATTAATTCCAATTCCAGAATGCCCTGAGTTTTACATTGCTTCTCGCTTTTTAATGTTTATTTCTTTTCCTATGCTCATTCTCCCCAGGACTTAATAAAAAATCCGAATTCAAAATCACGTTCAAGTTCCGCCAAATACAAAGTTTAGTTGAACAATATTTTTGACTTGAACGGGGACCCTGATTACCCGTGAAACAACAAGAATTTATTACACCTGGTGAAAGGTCAAGGGCAACAGAAAGATGTCAGGAGGAAATTACTATTTTGTCCTTGTGGGTCACCATGATAGTCCATTATTTGAAATGGAATTCTCCCCACCCACCAAAGAAGCTAAGGTAAGATTTGTCAATATTTATTTACTAACCATTAAATGAAATCTAAATTCTGAATCCGAGTCTGATGGTTAAGACCATACGAAGTGGCTAAATTATTATGTGATTTGTTGTTTTAGAAGGAAGACCACAGTTACTTAAATCAATTCATTGCCCATGCAGCCCTTGACTTAATTGATGAACATATTTGGAAATCTAACAACATGTATCTTAAAGTAGTGGACAAATTCAACGACTGGTTCGTCTCAGCATTTGTGACTGGCTCCCAGATCAGATTTGTGATGCTCCATGACACAAAAAATGATGATGGAATCAAAAACTTTTTTCTGGAGCTATACGAAATGTACATAAAGGTGAGAAAGTCCTTATTAATTAAATTACGTAAGAGGAAACACTTGATTTAAACTTTATTTTAATTTTCTTTTCAGTATTCCATGAACCCTTTCTACGTTCAAAATACACGGATTATTAGTCCAACATTTGATAAGAAAGTCACATTTTATGGTAGAAAGTATTTGGTTGGATGATAAAAAGTTTTTAATGATAATTTAAGTGCTGTACATGTAAAATTGAATCCGCTTCCACTTTATTGCATTGTCAAAATTTTACAATAAATCTCATGGAGTAATATTTTGAACTCTTTAGTCATTTTGTATTTTATAATGAAATACTGTCGGACCTTGTATGGCGATCAATTCAGAACCGGAAAAATACATAACAGTAGTGACTAATTATTGCATGAATACACCTCTCCAGAACATTTCTACTATTTTTCTTAATTATCATTAAACCCATCCACATCGTCGTTAATGCTAGGCTAAGATGGGACTACAATTCTCAGGCATGGCTGACCACTGAAACCCATGAATTATTTTGAGAAATTAAGGTTTTTGGGGCATTTTTACCTAGCCCTCAAGCGGGGTAGCGCCCAGACCTCGTCGTAATTAATCTCAAAAATCTCAAAGTTCAACGAACCATCTCGAATGCGGAGTGAAGATTATTTAGTTCTTCTCACAGTAGTCGTACACTTAGTTATTTTAAGTTGTTAATCTCCAAAGTCGAGGTCCGCCCTATTTGATTGGCCAAGTTCTGTTTACTGCAAAGAAAGACTTAATTATCAACAGACAACCCACCTGTGGTATTCGTGCCAATATGACCAAGAACATACGTAAAGAATTGATGACATTCCTATCATGGCTGGAGTAGAATACTTGCTCCGGTGTAATTTTTAATTCGATACGATTAACACTAAAATATGAACTTGATACTGTGATTATGAAAAATGTAAACACGCCGCTTAATTATTAACTTTAGCTCTGTGAGCATCACGTATGAGTCTCGGTAAAAATTATTTTTATCTCACCATTGTACACATCAAATATTAGGAAAATTATTGTCATATCTGGATTTGACGTTTAGTGTTTTAATAGCGAAAATTTCCACAATGCACACGCCAAATTATGTGACCACCGATTTCAAATTGATCAGATGGAACAAACAAACTCTGTTCATTCAAAGATTGATAGAAATCAAGTAAGCGAAGCTGAACTCAGTTCCTAACATATTCACAGTTCCGTTTAATGTTAATTTGAATAGCATTTACTTACTTTGACTTCAGAAATTATTGAGGGAAGTGCATTCATCAGATCCGACAATTTACCTTTAATTATTTTACTACACAAATGTGACCCTGTCATTTTACTTCTCAAGGGTCAGCCATAAAACTTGATGGAATTCGAATCAAAAGTATGAAATGAATAATGGCGTTAATAAACATTTCCGAGTTTTGCTAAACTTTGTTCAATAAAATTACTAAAAAAGTAATTAAAAATAAAAATTCGAAACTCGTAGTCTATTTTAGGGTTGTTGATAGTTGAAATTAAAATTAATCCTCTACAGAAGATAATTAGAGTCTGGATTTTAGAACGCATTTGGATAACCTTGTACAGAATGTACGTAGTAGTAGTAGTCCAGGGTCAGCAAAACTGGCCATCATAATTTAACTGGTAATAACTTACACCCTACGTTTGCTTAACTTGAAACGAGTTCTTCTAGAGATTATTCTTTTCCATCAATGGCTTTTGGTTTGGTTCAGGCATTTTTGCGTCATATTATTTATTTAATTTGGTTTCATACTTACTGGAATTAATGCTTGAGTAGTATTTAGAGAATATTTTTTGTATTATTTGCTGGGTCAACTTTGGATACATCGACTAGTTGCAAGTCGATAATTTATGCTACCCCTATCCCATCTCTGATCATTTATGCATACGGAAGCTGAAACAGGTTTGAACATTTAACAAATGTGTATGACCCGCGCAACTAGGTTCTGTTTTATGTCATCCTATCTTAATAGAATTAGTTTTAGTTTTTTCGTCTTGAACTGAACTGAATTGAGAGAAAGGCTTCGGATCAGCCTTAGGCGAATGGGTAGCCTTCATTTGTGAAAAATGATGTGAGTCTTTGAGAGCGTAGAGCTACCAGTGGAGTTAAACTAAGGAGTATTAATTAGTTTTGTGGTTGAAAGATGCCGAGTCATTTTATTTTAAGAGTATTGAAGGAATCTCATGCCTGCGGATATGTAAAATACAAAAGAGAAATTTTTCTCGAGGCTAAGGCTGGGACTGGGACTCGGGACGAGATGAGATTGGATTCAACACAAGTAGAACTTTTTTATGCACCTCTTTCTTGGGTTAGTAGCGACGTAGCCAGTAGAGGAAAGGATAAGAAGGTGCACCAGTAGTAGTTATGTAATCATGATGATTTACTGAATTGGTTTTCCTCGCGCAACTTCAAAATCCGCCCAAATTTTTCTAAAATTTAGTTTTTCCTCCGTCCACAGTTTATTTTCATAATTTCAAAACACAAACAGTGTGAAAGTCTATTAGACTCCAAATTGTGCCTTCGAACGGGATCAAATTGCAATGGTAATGGCAATGTCCTTTTGAATTACATGCATATCATAGCATAAATCGGATATAAGAATTCATAAGTGAAAAGTAGATAATATATTCTTTTCAGAAAACTTAAGGACGAAATCTCACTACATTAAGACTTAATTTAATAAGACTGAACTAAACGAAGAATCATCAAGTTACTAATATTGTGGAAATGGAAAATAATTCCACCTCCGCTCAGCCAAATAATATTCTATTGGAAGATGCACTTCAATTCGGGTACTGTGGAGTCGAGCCAAAGGATTATCCTCAAAATGATTTTGAAATAAAAGACAAGGGACTCACACGAGGTTCTAAAAGAATGCAGTTATTAAGGTAATTGGAATAATAATTTTAATGAAGACTGTTCTATTCATATAAATTTATAAAGCGCTCTGTACTTTTACTGCTCCTGTCATGAAACGCTTAAAATCCAATACATTACTCATAATTGTTGTAAAATGCATGGAGAAAGTTTATGCCTGGAAATTACAATGAACTTGTTCTTTGTAATTAAATTTCTTGAATTTCGCAGGCGACACGCGAATCTTCGTCACTTGGACTTGGCAAATAATTTTCTTCGTAAAACATCCCATGTCACACAAAGCAGCAACTGGGACTGCGGTGTCGCATGTGTAGCAATGTGCCTCGAAAATGAGCATAAATCACAACTGTTTGCAAGACTGAATTATTTTTGTTACGACGAACAAATAGGATTTGGAACAAGGTATTTCAGCATTTTTTATTCTATCAAATCTCACTGAAAATTAAATAGAGCATTCAGTAAATTATGCTGCGAAAATATTTTGTCTTAAATGCAGTACGTGGACAATAGATTTGTGCTACCTTTTGGCCTACTTCCGTCTAGAACATAAAATGTTCACAACATCCATGGGTGTAAATTCAGCTCTGGGTCGAGAGAATTTTTATAGGCCGATTATTGACCGAGTAAGATACTTCTGAACTTTAACTTGAACTTATTGAATACTTCGAGTAAGATTTTGCAATAAAATGTCTCATGTGTGTACTTTAGGACACAGAAAGAGTTCAAAAGCGTTTCTTAGATCGGAAGAAAAATGGAGTCAATGTTGTTGAACGATCCTTAAGCTTGGCCAATATGCTCTACCTCATATCTCACTCAGGACCTCTGATTGTTTTGGTTAATGCGAATCTTCTTTTTTGCAACGAGTGTTCCTGGAGAGTACAGAAATTTCTATCGCAATTTTGTTTAACTAAATATCAAGGCCACTACGTTCTGGTCATTGGATACGACATTCCTAGGGGCCTTATATACTACAGGAATCCGGGCCTCCCCGATCGTAAATTTTTTTACTCTAATAGTTTAAATGAATACGAAATTTATTTGTAATAAAATACATTGATGTTGTAGGAATATGTAGTGCCCCGTTCGATGAGTTTGACTTAGCGAGACAATCCTTTGGAACAGATGAAGATATAATCGTCGTTAAGCAATTCGATTCATGTACCAGCGGGGAAGCTTCCTGAGTTTATAACAACGAAGCGATTGTACTTACTGAATGATTGAGAAATGTGTCCTACTCAAGCGATACGTATTAAGTAAACCGAACTTTCGTACTAGTTCTGTTGCCTATCTACTGCAACATCAACCACATTTAGCCTAATAATACCGGTATTTATCTTAGTTTTAATTATGTCAGCCTGAATATTTTTAAAACAAAGATTAATTTGTAAGTGCAGGAGTATACTATTTGATACCTGATTCTTTTGCATATTCCTGTACTTCTTATTATAAACAATTCTCAACTTGACAGCTTTGTTGTACAGTTACGCAAGAATCCACCTATGAAGTTAAAGTTAGGTGAAGGGCTGCAGATATACAAGTTTTAAATCACCCTGTCCAAATGAATTGGAGAGTACTCCTGGTGATTTTGCCAAATTGTGACGCTTATTACTTTAGAATACTTTGTTACGCATTTAAGCGCGATCGGGTTTACTAATGAGTTTAGAATGCTCCCAATTGGAAATTGTGATATTCTTACCAATCATCATCTTAGGTTCTATAGTCTTACTCGCATCTGGGGTTATCCAGATCCTGTCCCTGATCCCTATCCTCATATTTGCACTGACATGTGGAACTGAGAAAACAATATTTCTCCAGGAAGTATAAATTTCTCTCTTCTGAAATAAATTAAAAACATTCCGTAGGCCATTTGTGACTACCCTCACAAATACATTTGGGTACTTTATTGGAATGCCTACTACTGCGTCATCGAATACCAATAGGTAAACAATTGATTGCCTCCTCTACACAATTGCCAATGCTTTATAGGCAATGCCTATTAGGCATGGATGCGAATGAGAACTTAAAGATTTTATAGGGATATGAATGATTAGAGCTGAGATTGGAATTAAAAGCATATACTCTCCGTTAAAATTCAATTGAGCCTTCTCCAATTAATAATGCCCTGTCTTTCCCTATTGCTTGTGTTTATGTGTTCTTCCATGTCGCGGAGTGTACTTGCATGACCTATATGTTTGTATACACTGGGTAAATGTGGGGCATCGCTAATAAACGAACGGAATAAGGGAACGGAGAGTACGTCCAAGGCGTGCCTAGTGCATAAAAACCAAGTGAGTAAAAACACTGTTTTTGAACATCTGTGGACCAAAAAGTATCGATGTGTAATTACTTCATCAATGAAATTTGTGTCTTTCCATAACCATTCAATCACCGGAATCCCAATTCCAACGCGGTAACCTTGAGATTTCGATGTTAACTATGGATCTGTTTCAAGGGTCATTTAAATTTTTATCCAAATTTTTCCACCCAGCCTTATAAAATACCACAAGCTTAAGTCTGAGATTTACATACCTTATGGTAAGTAAAATCTATGACTAAATTGGTTTACCTTGTATGGTCAGACCACCCAGAAACTAATAAGTCTTGCCAATGGATTATTATCGTCCTGTTGCTCTTGAAAGTGCTTGATCAAATCGGGATTAAGAGAAACTATTCGATCGAATTTGAATATTAAAGCAAGATATCTTAACCTCTATATTTAAAATTTAATCCAAAAAGACTGCATCGTTGGCCATTAGTACTACCTGGAAATTATTATTAAATTTCTCATCTAAGGAATTGGCAAGGAAATAGTTATCTCTCTTTGAAACTTTAATATTTTATGTTTCTTGCAAATTCTCAGTTGACATCAGAATAGGTGGACATCATCTCACTGGGTTGAGGGATGTTGCTGAACACTTATGTAGTTTACCTAACTGTGTCCCGCGAAGTCTGTACACTTTTGGGAGTTTACCTTATCTACGCTGTTAGTGGAGTCTTATGACAGACTTCCCTAACTACATACCACTAAAAAATGGTGTCCCAAAATAAAGAAATGCGCATGAAATAGAAAAAAACAATAAAGTTGCAGAAGTCCGATCGCAAGACGGTCGCCAGTAAAGTTTGGTGTACTTTTTGCCTAATGTCGCTGAAAGAAGATGAAAACCACCTCTGTGGCTTCAACTCCTTTTGCTAAAAATACGAAAATAGGGCAGTAGAAAACCTCACTCATGCCATTCTCCTGCCTACCCCAACAAGAATTTGCAATCTTGCAAGGAGTGCAAATTCCCTGACCCGGTTCCCCTTTCCCATGACCGAAGCTGAGGCCATCAACCTCGCTCGTCCACAAGAAGTGGAAACCTGTCTGTTGTGTTAAGTGAAGCCTAACAATACTATCCCTAAAACTAACTTCAAAATTAACGAGCACTAAACTAACTGCCCTGGCCAAAAGGCCAAGGAAGACTTCTCTTGTTTCTCTGGCGTTTCCTTCTTCGCTGCTTGATGCTGACTCTCCTCTTCTCGTCTTGATCCTCTGACTTTTGCTCAATTCGCCCTTTCCTCCTCTGCCCATTTACCAATCTTCTCCTGCGAAATCCTACCGCAACTCTTGTCTTGGTGTGGGGTGGTGGATTGTCCCCTCAACTCATGTTGTTCTTCATCATCCCGGCAAGTTTGTCAACAGGCCATGTCCACTCCAACCATTCCAGGTGTGGGTGTTCCGTTACCGGGAATGTTGATAAGGTGTTTAGGGCACGACGTGCTTCCAAGAACTCAATCTTCTGTTCTGGTATGATGATATTCCAGTTTTGCGCTTGCCAATGGCGTCGATTTTTGCGGAATTCTGCTGCCTTCTGGGCTTTCCGCAATAGGGTTGCCATCTGCGAGAGTCACGACTGCTTCACGCGTCGGCTGCTGGAAAGGTCTCCTCATCGAAGTTGACAAAGCTCAGGAGGGATGCGATGCCGAATTTTGATGGGAGGTTTTCCCGTCTGATTAGCTGAAGCAGATGGATAAAATAGGGCTTTCGAAGACTAGCTTCGATGTTCAGGACCCGAAAAAAATTCTTGCACTGGTTGCAGCGGAAATAGCCCCGGCTCAGTTTAGGGAGTGGGTCCTTCATGCGTTAGATGATTGCTAACCCCGAGGTTGCTGGGGAAGGATCTGCGAACGTTGGACACGACGGTATGGAAAAAATGGCTGGTAATGGATGGGTATGCCGAAGTTGTTTCGTACAGACCTTGAAATCCCGTAATCGTTCGGTGAAAATTTTAAATCTCGTAGTTGAAATGTATCTGTATACTGACACGGTGGGCAGGCCCAAATTTGCCGGTCGAGGTCTGCGTTGGGGTGCTTCGTCTCTGTACAATGAGGTTTGGCCACAGTCTCTGCACATTAGCTGGGCGTCAGGATTAGTAGGTTGAGACCAGTCTGGAATTTCGAAAAGCTAGCGCTTGAACTTTACTCCCATTGGAAGTAGGCCGTTTCCAAGTTTTGAGACGGTTGCTCGAGTTAACGATCTTAACTCCGTTGGATGGTGTGGATGAGGTCCCTCAAGTAGCTTGCGCAAGAGAGGATAATGTTGTGACTTCGCGGTGTCTTGTTTCTTCGTAGAAGTCGCTTGCTGGGCACTGTTGGATTGCGTTGGTAATTGAAGACTGACAATGGGTGGTGGGATGAGGTCGATCACCAGGACATCAGGTAGAAGACATTGTAAACATCGCAAGAGTATGGCATCATTGTCCTGAAGTAAGTGTAGAAAATCTTCATTCGTTGCTAGTTTCCAATCGGTTTTGACTTCGACATCTGCCGTTGTATAGATTGTGACGTTTCCACAGCTGGGGCACTTCAACTTCATGAGCATCCAAGCCAGATTGCCAACTATGGAAATTTTGATTTAGACTGAGAAATAATTATGAGAGTAGTAATTCCATTAGTAGAGGAGTTGACAAAGAATCAAAAGATGAGCAAGGTTGTTATTGGACAAAATTTTGAGAGTTGGTCTAAGAATTTGGATTAATACACATGCTCATCTGGGTCGCTAATATGGTGAACGTCGGAACATAATTAGCCTGTGTTTCATTGTAGAGCTCATCGAAGTCTGTTCCTAAAGGAATAAAATCCGATGCTGCGGACAATTCATGATGGGTCGGGTTGTTCGTTAGGGTCATTCTCATTATGGCTGATGGTGTGCCACACCGATAGGGGGAAACGAGTGAAGAGATGACAAGGTTAAGTTCGACACAGCGCAATGATGTTGCTGACAATATGCACGGTTGATTGACGTAGTCCCGTGCATGACATTCAATCGCGCCGCTGTTGTGAACTGAGTCACCCCAGATTACAACTCCATCGTTATCCCCGGTGCAGTATGATTGATTGAAGGGGCAACGGTGTTCGAAGTTGACGACGGGTGACTCCACGTAAGTTAGGTCATCAACGTTGACGGTGATGTTTAGTCTCCGCACATGAGTGTTGGTGACAGTATCCTCTACAGTCACAGGCCATTTGTAATAGGTGTCGGGTTTGAACTCGGTGCTCCAGTAGTCGTAACGCTGTTGTCTCAGTTTCTCGCCTTGTAGACTGGACATAGTAAAGACAATCGCCCGGCATTGGTCCGCTGTTGTGGCTCGGGCCCAAGTGCTGTGATCCCTGGACTGCATGCCAAAGAGGTAAAAGGTTTTTGACTCCCAATGCCGCGTCTGCCAACAATCAAAGGCCTGGGCACGTGGTCCAAGCAAGTGGCTAGTTTTGATGGTTACTGGGATGACAGCCGATGGTCATGCAATGGTGGGAGTCCAACGGGAGTTTCCATAAACGATCAAGTGTCCAGTGGGTGAACTGGTGCGGGTTGGTGATCGGATGAGTCTTTTTGGTGATTCGTTCAGGTACTGCCGGCATGGAGCTTCCATTTGTAAAATTACCCTACAGTTCTTTTAGAACAAAAAGGGGTAAAATTAATCTAAACAGGGATCTCCTGTTTGTAACCCTATCTTTCTACTATTTATTAAGAAAAATAAGTTTAAATTTATTACTTTGATTGGTGTTTCCGCGAGAGCGTTGCTGGTCTCAACAGGCAATAATTTGAACAGATCCAAAATTGTTTGTGATTCCACACA
>WJEZ01000911.1:0-21612 GCA_009869925.1 Thalassaphorura encarpata | reverse complement strand
AAGAGGAGAAAAAACCACTTGTTTGAATTGTTTTGTTTTATTTGTTTTATATTACGAATTGTTAATTAGTTAAAAGTTTATTGATCGATCCTTTCCAACGGTTCTTCGTACATTTCGCCCGTTAGAAAACTAAAGTGACACAGACAGGTTGTGTTTAGTGTGTCAGCAATTAGCATCAAGTTAGTCGTTTGATTGATCAGTAGGAGAAGAATGGATCGCTCTATGATGAGACGATCCTATCCATTAGACAAAAACACATTTGCGGAGGTTAAAGGTGGGTGAAAACTTGACTTACTTGAAAGTGAATCTTAAGTGATAATTAACTCATCTGTGATTTTTATGACCGTATTGCCCATAAAAGTCAAGTGTTGATTCACCAGTTTGTTTTCTTTACCTGTTAATTATGAATTTTATGGAATTATTTCAGCAAGTTATATTTTATATTTTGTATGCAAAATCATATGCTAGTTAGCATAAATCAGGCACGTTGCTAATTCTGATGAAAAATTTATTTCATTTCAACAGATCTTCAACTGGCAGCAGAATTTGGGGAGGACACTATTAGAGAGAAACGAAGAATTGGAAAATGAATTAAAGGCGCAGCAAGTTGTGATTGAAGATCAGGGGCAAGAAATTACGGTAAGGAATAAAATCAACAGACTTTTACATTAAGCACGAATCAATAATTTTACTCAGCTATCAGCAAATCTATAATAACATAACAGAACAACCATTAAAAATTTTTTGGACCAAGTAATTACTATTATCTTTCACTCAATAGAAGTTTGTCTTTGAATTCGAATGGTTAATGAAATATCCGATCCAAAAGTTTGTTCTTGTATGTATGGATCGTGGAACCTGACTCGAATAAACATTCTCAGGTCAAGCTGAACATTTTCGTAAAAAATTGCTCTATGTGAATGTGGTGTTAGTTCCGGTAAGCCGGTGTGGTGTTGGATGACAGACAGCCCTTCTAATCAGTCCTTCATTCATGTATAAATTTACATGTGTTAGAGTATGATTTATGTTTCCATTACAGAGCGTGTAATGATTCCCATTCCCACAATCCTTTTTGGGAAACTCTAATCTCAAGACAAATGTCTGGTTCCTTTCATCTCAATGTTTAATCTCTTCAGTCTGCAAATTCTTAAATGCACACATCTTTCACCCTTGCCTTGTACACCCTGCAGTGCAGCAAGTGACTCACCACGTAACGTACATACATCCCAGAAAACCATAAAATGTAGTATATTTATTAGAAGAATGTTTCTCAGCAGCAGCAGCAAAACAATTTACTATTTGTCATGCACAATATGAAACAAGAGCATTCATTTTGATTTTGACACCCACAAATTCTCCACGGTGGTAAATGGTAGACATATGAAAAGTTGTAAACTGGATTTATGGATCAGTAGACTTTCCAATCCAAATAATTTTATTGTGAGGGATGTTACGAGCCGGCAGCCGAATTTCGTGCTCACCGAAGGCACTTGATATTTGGGTTGAGCCAATCCTTTCTTTCTTCTCATTTTTTTAAAAGTCGGAAATTGGATTGGATGGACTTGATTCTTATTATTATGCATACTCACCGAGCAACGCGACGGACCTCCTATCCAACCTGCACTGGCTCTCTAAGAAGAGTTTCTCTAATTAGATTTCTCTCGTCGAGCTTCCTTTTAACAAAACGTGAAACTTGGCCGGCCGGTACAGCACATTGGCCTGTGCTGTCTAATAATTTCCTATGCATTTGTTGCATTTTAAATTGGAACAATGAGAACAATAGCAGTTAGCATATCTCACTTGAATCGAGTGCCATCGTAAAGCGTGTTTTGAGTTTGCAGAAAATAAAAAATTAAGCTGTAGGAAAATATTAATGATAAGAACATTCGTTTTCCTCGGCAAGGGCCACTATAATAAATCTTTCACTAATAAATAACCAAAGGTACGGTACTCGCTTTAGTAGTAATTAGGATTGAATTGGGGGGTAATTATGTACGTACTTTTGAATTGCATTGTTGACTCTTATAATAGGCACACGGTGCATGGCTTCAAGCGCTAAATTACTAAATGACCTAAAAATCAATTAGGTTTACAAAGGAAGGAGTAGTTGTGAATTCCATGTAAATGTTACGATGCAATTTGCTTTAGGAAGATGTAAATCTAATTTGCCCACCCAACGCCCTCATGACCGCTCATGAATTAAAATAGAATTCTGGTTAAGTTTGATGAATGAACTTATCAAAGCGATTTTAAACTTTCATTGATGGGGAGTAGTAGAAGGGCACCCCGTCCCAATTACTAGATTTTGCTTTGTGCTTTGTCTGCACTTTGCAACAAGTGCTCTGATTAATAGAGTGCAAAACCTAATCTTAGTCTTGGCCGAGTTCAGTGAATCAGTAGTCATTTGTCTACTTCATTCCTTAGCAAGCAGACGAAAAACAGTATGGTTCCGCAGAATTTTGGTAATAACTAGGTCAATCGATGCAATTATCAAATTTGCATATGCTTTTACTTATCAAAGTAATCCATCAATAACCACCCTCTTAAATGGTCAGGCAGAGCAGAATGGAAGTGGCTAGACTTATTCACAAATTGCAGGGTGGGATTTTGCACATCCTTAATAAAATATGTGAGAACTCCACTGCGGAAGTAAAATTATGGGTATGAATATGGAAAACGAAGCTTGTGCGACTGGGTTTTGACGTGGCATAGTGTGGCAGTCTTCGAGAATCGAATAAACATATTCTTTAATGCACAACAAAGTAGTTGTCAGATTTCAGGCATGGCATGTTCAACATTTGTTGGGACTAATTTGTAATTATAGTTATCACAGGCTCGTGAATGAATTATCCCAACAGTTGTACCGTACCGTACGATGCACAATGTGCTGCACAGTCCATTCAAACAACGATTTTCTTTTATGTTGGGTTTGGCCAGGTCTCTGACCGCAGGCAGCCACAACCACATACGCTTGGCTGAGGCCGAGACTATAATTATGTGCATATTAATATTATGATGAGTATTAGTGTCTAATGTGTTCCCGTTCGAAATTAACAACTGCATTTCCCTTTTGAAAGTCAATGTCAAGGACATTAGTAGCGCCTAGATAAATCCAACTATTGCAACTTATCACAAAATTTAAGAAAGCATGCATTTCCTGGAAAACCATATTAGTGATGACAGGCATCATAAATTCTATTTCAAATGCCTGTCTGTCAATTTCAAAACATTTCATTCTCAAAGATAAGATTTTGGCTCAAATTTGTAATTCCGTGACAAAAATCAGGGTCGAATTATTAGATTCAAGACGAAGTGGGCGGTATTTGCTTGCGCATAAATTATGTACATGCGAAATTTCTTTGTAATTAAAAAGATGGACTCCCGGAAGGTAAAGATTAGTTTGTGTGCCAACAAGTTTAATAATCTCATTCTAAACTGACACTACATTTTTGGTCATCCGTTAATTTGCCTTTTGGAAATTTAGCTTTGGAAGATCCTTTATAATTAGAGGAGTGGTCCTTTGCAAACGACGAGTGCTTGAGAATTAAAAGTAGACTTCCGAGCATTAAAATGGGCGTTGGGGCCTGATGGTCCTAATTTAGAATTTTGTGTCAGGGTTATACGGTCCTCCCTTGCTATGTCATTCCTTGTTCAAGATTTCATGTATCATTATCAGTACGATTACAATTCAATAGAAATAAAATTACTGTATCAATGAAAGGTATATTATGAATTTGAATTTTCCAAGATATGTAGTCCACTCAAATTGTGAATTAATATGCCACCTTATCAGATAGGCAAATCAAATCAAATAGTAATAACTTTCTTGTTTGATGGTCCTAATTTAGAATTTTGTGTCAGGGTTATACGGTCCTCCCTTGCTTGTTAATGTCATTCCTTGTTCAAGATTTCATGTATCATTATCAATACGATTACAATTCAATAGAAATAAAATTACTGTATCGATGAAAGGTATATTATGAATTTGAATTTTCCAAGATATGTAGTCCACTCAAATTGTGAATTAATATGCCACCTTATCAGATAGGCAAATCAAATCAAATAGTAATAACTTTCTTGTGTTCAATTCTTCAGGCCAACTAGTGTATCATTATTTTTGTCCTCCTCCCCGAAGCAGAGATATTTCTTTCTAGGCTAGTTCTAGGTTGTGAATATAAAATTAAAGAGTTAGAGTGCGAGAGAGAGATCGACACTCAGCGTGTAGTGTAAATGTAACCATGTAGGATTTTTTATTCGATTCAAGTGTCTCACTTAAAATGCAATAAATCGAACGTGATCTTGAGAGGAAAATCAGAGCAAACGCTATTCGTAAAATTATGGAGAGAGGATTGGGGTTAGGAAAATCTGCCTCCTAGAGAGACTAGTGCAATAATAAAAATTCAGAGCAATCGATTCTTCACGGGCATCAAACTATTGATGGTCAAGGCAAAACATTTAACGATTGCACGTGATTTTGCAAATTTTTACGACATGNTTCTTCACGGGCATCAAACTATTGATGGTCAAGGCAAAACATTTAACGATTGCACGTGATTTTGCAAATTTTTACGACATGGAAATACATGCTTCTATGAGTATTAAAATATTATCATGCAATGATCTGCACATGAACCAAATGCACTATAATTTTAACTGTACTTAATGGAAGAGCTATACAACCCGTGTATTCAATTTATATGAATTTATATGAACTTAATTCTTTCAGAGAAATCTGAGTGAATTTTACTACATTATTTGCCTTTAAAAGGCTTTAAGTTTATCAGGACACCCCAAATGTTGTTTTTAGCGTAGAAAGTACGGAACATCTACTTTGGCTTTGGCACAGAGTCAGGATTTTCAATTCATTGATTATTTTTTTATATCAAAAAAGCCTGGCACATGATATGAGGAGGAATAGGACTTTTTAACCCTTCCTGGCAACCCAATGCATCGTACTGTACTATGTATGACTGCGTAGGCCCGAATGATTCATACTACCATACCGTACCACCTTCATAAACTTTTCGCTTCCTTAACATTCCTCTATTTTTGTAATCCTTTTGATGCATTGCTGCATTGGGTTATTTTGCTTGGGGTTACTCTCGCTGACCTTGCATTGCCCAAATCCTTATCATTCTGCTCCATGCAGCGGACCTGTATCTCACCTGTATATTCCCACAAAGTACAAATCTTCATAGGTGAAACATTTGAGGCTGATATTTCTGTACAAATAAGTTGTATGTTACAATACTTGTTGCAAAATTCGCAAATAAGTGCTGCTAGCAAATAATCGGTTTTCTGGGGTGTTTATCATGACGTCAAGCTCGTGTGAAAGGTTAGAATTTTGTCTGTCAATAATACATTATTTACTTTGACTGATGATGCAAGCAAGGGTTACAGTATACTATAGTTACAAAAGATAATTGAGAGAAATACCGGCATGGCTTAACTAATATAAATAGAATATCGCACGCACGTTAGTCAACCGGAACCTTGGACAAAAATGTAGAAGTAAATAATCATAATGGGCTTATTGCTATTTGGGTTGGGTTTTGGGTGGGCTTTATAAATAGATCTGATTTTCAATTAGCCATGAGCCATTCATTTGCTTTTAAAAATGATTATTGCTGATTCTCCATGTGAATCATCTGGCAAAAGTCAGGAGGTTTGACCTTTATTCGTCTTACCAAGTACTATAGGGTAAGAGTAAATTGGCGTAAATATTTTCAGTGATTTTTCTAAATACTGATATTGAACCTTTACTGATTCTGAGGGATAATGTTAACTCTCATTTTTTAAAATTATGACACTTAAGAAGGGTTTCTACTTTACTAATTGTAATATTCGAGTGAAAGTAAGGTCAGCAAAATTAAGATATAATAATTTCTTATCGTTTCTACATTCACACATCTTAAAGTTTGATGCATTATAGGACCAAAAACTATACTTTCATTCTTTATAATTTTATTCAAATTAATAAAGATTCAACCCGTCAATTTTTCATTTTGAACAGGACAGCGTAGAATTATAATTTTACGATGAAAGTAATTCGTAGTCGTTCACGTAATTCGAAGTTTGAGTATAATAAGTTAAGCTGATTTGATTTGCTTACGAATATTTTAGAATTTCATACTTTTAATTCGAGAAAGTTTGTATTTAGCATGAGTAATTCTTCCTGTCCCGATCTCAATTGTTGTTGTTGAGAGAGAACTAAAAAAATAAATACGATTAATTTCCTATTATGCAGTAAAACCTACAAGTACGTACGACGATGTTGAATTGTTAAGTCAAGTGTAGTGGAAAGGAGCTTATTTGTATTCATATTTTGTCGTTTTTTGTTCTCTTCTCTAGTTCCTGACAAAACAAATCACATCAATGAAGGAAGAAAGTTTGAGTCGAACCAAAGTGTATGAGCAACTTGAATCCTCCCTTTCTGATCTCGAGAGGCACAACGCAGACTTGAATCGGAAGCATGAATTAGACAAGAAACGAATGCAAAGGTAAAAATGTCTTAAAATATGGGAAAATAAGGTATGAATACATATCAAAGGAAAAGTTTTTGAATTCATACACATTTATTTTCCAAGGGTTAAGAAAATAAGGAGTAATTAGTAAAACAAAAGAACAAACCTCAAATTGTCTGTCTAAGCGCAAAAGGGAATTGCATGAGCGAGCAGAAATTAATAATGATGAATGTTTCAATTGAAGTGAAGAAA
Organism: Thalassaphorura encarpata; assembly: GCA_009869925.1. Classification (NCBI taxonomy): domain Eukaryota; kingdom Metazoa; phylum Arthropoda; class Collembola; order Poduromorpha; family Onychiuridae; genus Thalassaphorura; species Thalassaphorura encarpata. The sequence goes on along the minus strand of WJEZ01000911.1, from coordinate 14,896 downwards.
AATAACAAGATTTTTTTATTCTAACATTCTGAAAGGAATTGAAAAAATGTATTTGAGAAAAGTAAGCATTGTCTCGAATTTTAAAAATGGTTTAATGGGTGTTTGTTATTGTTGATTTATTCGTACAGCCTGTGTGAAAACATTGACTATTTGGAGAGGAAGTGTGAAGAGTTGAGTGGGACTTTGGACAGTCTGCGTGACTCAAACAAGAAGCACTACAATGGGAAAATTAATCAGAGTGGTTACTTTAATTTTGGGAGCTCGGACTCCTCTGAAGATGACAGTGGTTGTGGTTATGGCTTTAGAAGACGCTCTCAAAGTCTTCAAGATTTAAGGCAAGGAAAATATTTCTTCTTCTCAATTGCTTGTATCAATTTAACTTGTCGGAACAGATGCCAAGATGAATTATGACAAGTAAATTTAAATTTTGATTTGTGTAGAGACTATAGCCCTTCTCCGGATGACATGGACTCAAATCATTCCAATAGCCCTGACCTCAAAACTTCGGAAGCCGAATTTGTGGGAACACTGGAAGCACGTGTTGAGGAGCTCATTGGGGCCAAGAAAAAAGAAGTTGAAAAAATCAGTCAACTCGAAAATCAACTTCGGCTTCTCATTCAGGTAATACTGCGAATAATAACTTTTCACACATACCATGTGCTTTCCGGATAAACCCAATCAAATCATCATCAATCAAATCGAATAAATGAATTTTATTTTCAGGAAAATTCCAACCTCCAGCAAAAGTTGGTGCAAGTAACGAATGAGAAAAATGATCAAATCGAAGAACTTCGAATTCAACTCCTTGATCAATCATCTGTTTTCTCTCATCAAAGTCCTCCACGCTACAATTCTCATTCAATTTTTCCAACTCCAGTCATGAGCCCAGATGGGACAGCTGATCAATGTCTAGCCTTTGCAAATTTCAATTCCTTACCTAACCATAATCATAACTTATCTTCACCTGTTTCCACAAAGTCTAATTTTCTCAGAAAACCCAAACCTGTCTGCAGACGTTGTTCTACAGAAATCCATGTTTTGAATCTGATCAATTCCATTGAAATGGAGAATGAGGATTACTCGTCTTTGGAATTTGAATTGGCTCGTGCTGAGGAAGAGGCTCAAGCCCAAAGTGTAAACTCGAACTCGCACTGGAAGTCGAGTGATGATAATTTGGAAACCCGTTTTAGGAATGAAAGGGCAACGACTAGCTCTAGCGCTGAAGAGGATTCTTGTCTTTTGAAAGATTTTGGTCCAGAAGTATTTACAAAACGCTGTGATGATACTGTTAGACATAGGAAACTCAAATTACCTGCCAAAATCCCTGCAGTGGATATGTATTCGAACGATTCGGATTCAACAGAAGAGCCTCCTACAGAAGATACTCGTGATGGAAAGATGAGTTTGGAAGAGCCTTCTTTTGTAGAACCAATAATTAATGTACAGAAGAGATCAAAGGTAAGGAAATCGTATTCATGTAAATTTTTAGAATTTTGCATTCTACAAGTGAACAAAGAGTATTTACTCAACGTTGTTTTAAAAACCCATTTCGTCCAAGAGATTACATGACATCTTATTTTTTAAAATCACCAATCGCTATGACGGGTAAATATTGAAGGGGTTGGGGTCAGAAGGCTTAGGATATCCCTCTAGTTAATTATTAATCGATTTCTTTAATTCTAATAAGGTATCCGTACCTTATTTGTATGATTGTAGTTATGGTGGTTGGTCTGGGTGTTTGTTGTACTGTTTGGAATTGTGCAATTTATTTGGACCATCTTAAGTTTCACACTCTCTCTCGCCATTGCTGCCATTCTTCCAAAGAGTTCACGCTCGAACTCTCCCATCGCTGCCTCACCTCGTAGACTACAAATACCATTTCAAGAGTCATATAGAAAATCCAGCTAGTTATTTGCAAACTGTAAGTTGTATATATTTTCATTTTGTAAATATTTTTTACCATCCATAATAAGTTGAATCCTTTCCATAAATCCAGGTAGCAATAAAATTAAAATAATATCGTTTAACTTTAGGTGCAAGAATTCGATGAGGATGAGGCAAAAGAAATCATACCGGAGGACAATCAGTTCCCATCTTCAATCAAACTGGCATCGGCAACTAATTCGACGGAAGGAAATATTCCCAGAGTACAAGCTAATTATGCGAAATATTTTCAACTTATTTGAAACAACAAGGGCCCTTTACCCTAACATGCCAAGCGTTCAAAATGGATGATCAAGGGGTTCGTTCAATGGTGCCTTATCACAGCAGTGACAAAATAATTTCAATGTATTTTTCTACTAATGTCTTGTCTAACCACTTCCATGAACAAGTGTACGAATAACGACAAAAATATTCTGTTAACTTATTAGAATTCATCTAATTCTAATTCGTCTTGATGTGTATTATCAAACTGCATAATAATAATGTCCTAAGCTGTCATGTGCCATCTGATTGTGTTGTAAGAAATACAATATACAAACAAGAATGCCAAATCATCCTTATATTTATAAAAGTATCCCTGTTGAAAACATGGAATTGAATCATGTGAACTGCTAGCTAATGTTTTCATATTTTTGTATTTTCCGCATATATAAACTTTGTACTCGTCAAAATTTTAGAACCGATCGACTGTACCTTCTCACTGTGTCCATACATACAAAAACATACAATCACAAAAACAATAATAATATTCTATACATAAATTTAAATTGTAATAATAATATTAGCTAAGATTCAGACAGTTAATTAAATATTGTACCTAATACTTTGGCTATAACCGAAGTCAACTATGAATATCGAGTAAATAATAATTTAGGATAAAATAGGATTAATAATTATCATGGGCGAAAAATAAAGGAAAAAACGGTCATTTAAATACTACTGTTATTGTTTGAGCTCATTTTAATCATAATTTTGTGATCGTGGCTCAGAAATACAAGATTGAGACAAGTCTAGACCAAACGCGTTAATACGCACAAATAGCCGAATTAGCTTCGCATAAAATCTAGTAGTGCTAATTGTTTTGTTTCCATCCTTTGAGCATCTCAAAAACAATCGCTTCTATTGTTCAAAATATTCTCAATGCAATTAGAAGTGCGAGGATAATATTTAGCAAAATGTTTGCATATGATAAACGAACTGAATCTCCTTGAAACTTGAAACTATATTTGAAAAATTTCCATTTGTTCTCTCACGCGTGAAGACATTTTAAAGAACCTCTGTCGCTTGGCCTGTGATTTGAAAGACCAAGTAAGTTCTTATTCGATTTTTGAAACCATATTATGGCAGTACGATTCAAGAACGATGCATATTCAATGCAACTGCCTACTGTGGAACATTCCATCGAACAGGTAAATTTTTGGCCGAATTAATTTTTACCATACGAAAATGTTCTTCATTTATTTTCCAAACAGGCAAGAAGAAAGTCACGATTAGTCGTGGATGCAAAATACTTTCATAATGTAACTGGTAGACGTGGAGCAAGCGTCTCCGCCAAGAATTCTTGGTTGAGCTCATTCCAACAAGTTTTCTTAGTGTCTGGAATTGCCCGAGTCAGTCGCTCAGTTTTTCGAAGCCATTATGGAATTCTACAGGAAAGAGTTCGACAATTAAATACGAATCCTTGGATTATTCATCCATTCAGCACTTTCAGGTTTTGTTAAGTTATAGTCCATCCTAATCTTACACTTCTAATGTAACGATCCACTTATAAATCTTAGATGGGTTTGGAATATCTTGATTACGACATTTCTCCTAATTTCACTCCTGGTGCAACCTATTCTTGTTGCATTTTACTCAGACGTTACGAATGGATACAATGTGGAAGTCAGTTGCATTTTGAGCACAGTGTTCTTTCTGGATATAATCTTAAATTTCCGAACTGGACACGTTTGCAAAACTACGGACGCAATCATTCTGGACTATTCCTACGTTGCACGGTAACAACAAAAAATATATCCAAACGAATGGTTTACAGCCACTACTAATAGTAGTGGCTATTAATAATTAGTTCGCCTTTATTTTTAGGACATATTTAAAAACATGGTTTTTGATTGATCTTCTCTCTTCGATTCCCTACGACATCATCTACTTTATCGCTGAGAAAAGTCTATCCATAACTGAGGAACACGAATTTTACTTTAGATGTCTCAGAATATTAGAACTCCTCAATATTTTTCGCCTGGTTCGAGTTCTTCGTTATTTGCCTAACCTCCAGGAAGTAATGCAGTATTTAATTAATAAGAATTTAATGGACTTTAATGAAATATTTTGGTACAATTAACTGGAATATTTTCAAACACAGGCTTTCGGAGTCAATACAATCTATATTCGCATCATTAACCTGCTGACATTTATTTTTATCATGATTCATTGGCTGGCCTGCCTCCATTACCTTGCAGCAGACTTGATGAAACCCCTTGATGGGGTTAAAGAGTTCAGCTGGGTCACACGATTAAAACTTTGGGAGAGAAGCGTTCCGTTTCGCTACTTGAATTGTGTCATTCGGGCTCTATCAAATATGGTTTGGTTTCATATTCACTTTGAGATAGTTTTTTTAATTTAAAATCTGTCTGTAACGATGATTTTGCTCTAAGGGGTGCCTTTGGGTATGGATTGGAAGTCCCGTTTGAAACGGAAGATATAATTTGCACGATTCTAAGTATTTTGACAGGCGCCACTTGTTTTGCCTTATTCATTGGAAATTTGACGAGTATTTTATTGAACGTTAGAATGGCCGAGAGACAATATATGGAAAATTTGAATCAGGTGATTATAATCTCATATTCAAACAGGGTATTTCAGTAAATGATTTTGGAATAATTTTTAGGTTGCAAGAATACATGAGATTCAAACAGGTTCCACGGGCTTTACAAAATCGTGTGATTCTTTACTATGAACAAAAATATCGGCATAACTTTTTCAACGAAGAAGTTCTTCTGTCGACTCTCTCGGACGTTCTACGCAGAGAGCTACAAATGTTCAGCTGCCGAAGTTTGGTTGAACAAGTTCCTCTCTTCCATGGATTACCACATACAATTATTCAAGAAATTGTATCAAAGCTTAAATTTGAGGTTGTAATAGGCTAAGCAATTTTTAAGAATTCAGTACTATAATGAAGGAATATTGCAAATTAATCGGTAATATACTTTATAAGGTCTACTTTCCACCTGATATCATCATTAATGCCTTGACTGTTGGAAACTGCATGTATTTCATTCAACACGGCGGAGTTGCAGTAATGGATACGGAAGGTCATGAAATTAGCCGTTTGGGAGATGGGGACTTTTTTGGCGAATTGGGATTGCTAACCAACGAAAGACGAGCTGCCACAGTTGCCGCAATCAACTTTTGTGAAATTTATGTTTTAGAAAGAGCTGATTTTGAGTCAAGTATAGCCAACTATCCGGATATTTATAACAACATGGTCAAAGTAAGTCCATCAATATGCCATGCATGATTGTTTACGTACAGTGAACATTTTAATGGGAAATTTGATTTTTTAAACAGTTAGCGGAAGAACGAACAGGAAAAAGTCTAACTGGTCGATTACGGCGAAATTCAAATTCTAAGCCTCTGATTGAAAAAATGCAAACAAATCTGGGTGAAGATAAAGAATTTCACACCAAACGAACGGATTCAAATGCATCAATATGATTTTTTGATTTTTGATAAATATTCATATGGTTTAGTATTTTCTTGTCTACCGATGACATGTATTTATAATTGTAGTAAGCTGTCATCGTGTTTTAATTCTTTAGCGGTTTCTAGAAAGTACTTTATTATGCATGAACGTCAAAAGAGAAGCCGGCCTCTAGAAAAAGCCGTTGCCACATTCAGATTCAAAATATCAACCGAAATAAAGAAATGAACTAAATAACCCTACAAGTAACAAAATTGTTGCGAGTATGTAGGAAAATTCGAATATCCAAACTCGTAATTTCTTGAACATCGCAAACGGGTACAACTTGTTGAGCTATGTCGATTGCTCCAGAACTTAGTTTGCCTCCATGAAATGTCAAGGATTCTAATGTTAATTTGTCCACCAGACTCAACAATGATGCATCTGTAAGCTGACGATTATGAACATTTAGAAGAAGGAACAATTTCAATGAACGTTTTTCTTGAAAATCATTTTACCTTGGGACTTTTCAACGTTAGAGCTTTCAAATTCTCACAGTGACTGAGCCCTCTGATTATTAAACCGTCAGATAATCTGGGATTCAGGTCCAAGTGGAGTTCTTTCAATGCTGAATAAATTTTAGGGTTAATTAGTTATGTCCGAAACGATTAACTTGGAAAATTTACCTCGTAATTGACAAATACAAGGAAATCCAGCGCAAGGTCTTGAAAATAATACATCATCATCACATTCTGTCTCACTTCTGATCTCCTTCTAAGATTTCTTCAACCAGCAAACCCCCGATTAATCCTTCATCAGTGAAATAGTTTCGTTGTGGAGACAAAGACAAGGATTCGAGAGATTTTAACTTTGTGATAATTGAATGCACGACTTCATTTGGAAGCTGTCCTTGTAGTTTCAAACTCTTCAGGGTTGGAAAAAGTGTACAAATCTCATCAATGTAAAAATTACACTTGGGAGAAGAAATTATAGAAAGTTGTTCCAATGAAATTGGTTCTTCAAATATTGGAGTGTGATTTTCCAAGCATCCTTCGTATCCACACAAAGTCAAACTACGCAAATGTGGACTCTTCACATTCATGATGAGAGAATTTAGACTTCCCTTTAGAAATTTGACTGCTAAATGAGTGAGTTTCTCCAGTGGTGGAAACTGAAACTGGTCCAAGTTCATTTTCTCCCAAATATATTCATACTCCAATCGAAGACTTGTCAATGTACTTGAGCAAGATTTGAGGAAAGCAAACATGAGTCGGGGTTCTACGTTAGCAAGAATAGCAAACTGATAAGGATTTCAGTTCGAGAAGGCTGTAGTGATTAGTAATCAGTTTCAATTGCGGATTTGTGAGGTAATAGTCCACGTGTAAATGACGCAGAGTTTGAATCAGGTTGGTCGCCAGTAGACTTTCCAGAATTGCCGATGGGAGTGAACGAATGATTCGTGGTTCTGTCAGGGCCAAGGACTTTAAATGTTTGTTCGTTTCCAGCAAAGTACAAACCCAAGGTGTGAAGCGAACCGTCAATTCTGAAACTTCAAGCGAGCGCAGTGTCGAAAGTTTTACTGCAGAGGATTTCCTAAAATGCAAAATATTCCTGAAATTTTTCCTGAAATTAATATTAAAAGTAAAGAAATTTTTTTACTGTGGTAAGTAGTAAAGGCATAATAATTCATGTTCTCTGTTGAATTGGGCATTCGAAAGAAAAATGAGTGAGATTTGGAAGGTCAACTTCGCTGAAAAACGTGTTAAAATCCCAAAGACTCCATCCTGATGCTCTTAAATCGAGAGAAGTGATGAAAGGGTTGCAGTTGTTGAAAAACCTTTGTAATGTGTCCTGCCAAGGATTAGCGTTCCAATGCCCAGAGAATTTGTAAATTGAAAGTGGATGAATTGATTGGGCGTTAGTTGTTTCAACCTTTGCATCTTCGTATAATCGAATGTACTTTTCTACATCTGTAATTGCATTGAATACAATTTCGACTCTTTCTTGGAGTTTGGAACAACTCTCCTCATTCCAGCAATGACAAACGAGTCTGCACGTGAGTAGGGATTGAGTTGGTAGGAAATCAAAGACAACGCTCAAAACCTAAGAATTATTTGGAATTATTGAAATAGAACTTTATAATAATTTAATTTTTTAGTATTACCTCTGGAAATAACAATGGATTCATTTTGCCCAAAGTTTAAAATTATTAGCAAAGCAACAGCGAATAAACGGAAATCCTTCCAGAGTGAGTTGTCACCTTTGTATTAAACAATATTCAACACGTAATACCCAGACTCGAGGTGAGGTGAAGACGATTAATAAGCCACGACGTAATTAATTGTCCATGCCCATGTCCTTCTGTTTTCTGTCAGCCGACAACGTATCCATTTAATTTTAGACCACAAATTCAGAGGGCGATAATTAACCACACGATACAGGCACATCAGCTGCATGTATGGACTGTCATCTCGAATAAGAAAAACAATAACAAAACACAAAGGTCTGTGTAATGAGTCCAATTTATTTCCATTGTCTTCCTTGATAATTGAAGTGCTAAAATAAGATATTAAATCTGTTGAATTGGAAACATTAACTTCTAGTTGAAAAGGAATTTACATGCAGTAATGTAATGGCGTCACAAATGGAAATACGGAGTCCATAAGCATAACGTTACTACAATGGGTTTAAAAAATCAGGCGTCAACTGCTAATTGGTTAGACCGAATCCCTATTTACATATGCTTTGCATGCTTAGCCAGCTAATAAGGTAAATGTGAAACTGCCATTAATTGTCCCACACGTTTATCACATGTAATTGATATTTTTACTGGAGGAATTTTAAGTCATTACCACATCCGATTTTGATGTTATTCATTTTGTATATACAATTCAAATTCTTCTAATTAAATTAGGTGTCTTGTGTATCAATTCATATTAAGCTGAACTCTGATTTTGATTTTATTTCCAAACAACAACAATTTTTGACGCTTACTAAAATCCATGAAATAAAGTCAGAGCAATTCATTTGAAGATACTGTATATGGCATGTCGTGTTCATCTCTGACTTGTGCTAGAATTAAGAAATTAAAGGAGCATAACTTGGACGAGGACGATCATATGGAATGGAAGGAGGAGATACGGAATGACCTGGGTCAACGGTCAAAGAGGTCTTTCAGTCCAGTAATCTAGTCTAGAGAGGTTGGACCTCGACCTAGCTTAAAACTAACTTTTGAATGAATTCTGGAAGATGATAAAGAAAAACAAACCGCAAACGCAGCAAACTTTAGCAGACTTGGTGCATTAACAAGCATGGCATGTTAGATAAGTTAAGTTGCTGTTTGTTTTATCGATCTCATTTCATAATGTAGTCTAAATGTTGAGTATCATCTGTCATCTCAAGTGGATTGATTCCTTGTCCAAATCTTCGCATTAACTTTTGCATTTTAAACTCAGACTAAGCTAAAAGTAAAACTGGAGGAGAGGTGCGCAAGCTTATGTTTGGGGCCGGACCGTCCCTTGGCCGAAAAGTTAGAACGGAATGTTAATACATATGAATGAACGATGGATTTGATTTCCTTTCCATTTCTATTTCACGAAGTAATCCAACCCGAAGACATCCAAGCCAAGCTTTCATCATTGTATTGAATTACTGCGTTTGTCCAGAATGAAGGATTTTTTTTATATACATTGATGGGTTGTGAGTTGCGGCGCTAAAAAAGAAGCGTGCATCGCGTCCTTCCCTTGTATTCGTCAGACATGACAGCAAAGCCCAATCCTCCTACTAAATCTACTATTTGAGTTCTTGTCTTCTGTTCAATTGCATATTGCATGTGTATGTGTTTTTAACTTTACTTTTGGATTTGTTAAGTTTTGGTTTTAGTTTAGTCAAGTGAAATAGTTTGTACTCGCATGAATTTCATCCTCCATTTGAAACTGACTGATTGAACTGAAGATGCAATTTCGGACTCTTGTCGCACGTGGAATTTCCAGAGGGGGAACAAAATTCAGGAGCCAAAATCGGAATTGTTGGCTTTTGCTATTTAGCATTAGCTGTTTAATGGGATCAGGTTAGCTTTGTTTTGATTTAATTTATGTTCGAATTACTTAAGGACAAGGCATAAGGCAATGAAATTTTTTAAAGTTTTTTCTCCTTGCTCATTTATTCTTGAACTAAATTCTAAAGTATAAAAGTTTGTTGGATTTAGCCATTTAGATTTTTTGTTGTATTCCCTCGTAGCTATTTTTATATTTGCCCTGCATTGTTTTGCTTGATAAGTCGAAACTTTTCCAGAGTCACTGATGAAATTATAGGATGGACGCGAGTGCTCTTCTACTTAAAATACCTATTGGCCAAGCCCATCCATTTCCATTGGGGTTAAAAATTGTAACTTGAGATCTGTTAGTTTCCTTGTAGTTTGGTTTACATTACTGGTCGTATTTCGTCTAGTATGACAGCCAGCACACATTGGAAATCGAAATGTGTTGATTATTCATAAAGGCTTGTGGAATTGTACATGTTTGAATTTGAAACTGTGAATCGGCTTTTTCAGTTCTTGGTTTTTTCATACTAATTTCTTAACCCTTCGATTCAAAGAAAGAGACATCTAATGCTATTAATAATGACAATACTAATAATTTTGAATTTGTTTATAGGAATTCATGCTCAGCAACAAGCATTTAAAAAAAGACCTGAAGATGTGGAGGTCAAATTGGGAGCTACAGCAAATTTGCGTTGTGAAATTGAGAATCAAGTTGGCCAAGCACAGTGGGCGAAAAATGGATTTGTCTTAGGTTAGTAAATCATCCATGTGGCAAAGATGATGGAATTAGTCGAACATTGTCGTGAAGATTTATGGAATTTTGGATTTTAATTAGGATACCTCAGAAAGATTCCTGGATTTGAGGACCGATATTCTATGGTCGGTGAGGGAGATCGCGGGGTTCATAACTTGCGAATTGTAAATGTGACGCTCGGAGACATTGCCGAGTATCAATGTCAAGTTGGACCTGCTAATCGTACTAGAGGAATCCGGGCTGGAGCTCGCTTAAACGTTCTTGGTAAATTGTATATTTGAACAGATTAACCTCATACTGGAATTGTGTTTGGTTTAAAAATTATTTTATTTGCAGTACCACCCACATCAATTGAGCTTTTTAATCTTACACAAGACGCAACAATGACGCTGAAGGAAAATGTTCAAACACAACTGGAATGCATCGTGAAGAAATCCCGTCCAGCAGCCACTATTTATTGGTACAGAAACGATGTTCTTTTAAAAAATGGTACGTAAAGATAATAGCTTCCAGAGAAAGTTAATCTTTATTGGCAGGTTAACTGCGCTGAATCTTTTTACAAATGAAACACGTTCGAATTACGTTTTATGCAGAGACACGTGAGGATTCAACAGAAGAAACTGATGTAGTTGTAGGTGACATCACGATCAAGAAAAACACAACTAGGAGTAAACTGAAATTTTCTCCAAACTCTACAGATGATTTTTCTAAATATTCTTGTGAAGGTCGTCATCCTGCATTAGTCAAACCACTGAAAGCGAGCGTCAACCTCAGAATCCAATGTAAGCGATAGCGATTTATCTTCACATTTCACTATTTTAAAATTTTAGATTCTGATCATTGGTTAATTTTATGTTTACACCAGATCCACCTGGGGTTCCAAGAATAGACGGTTACAACGAAGGAGACCCTGTACGGCAGAACCAGTCCTTGACACTCATTTGCATTTCACGTGGCGGGAATCCACTGGCAGAACTTATTTGGTTCAAGGACAACGTTCGAGTCGATTCATCGTATTCAACGCAGGGGCGAGAATCCAGGAATGAGTTGACATTTGTTGCATCTACAAAAGATAACCAGGTCCGATTTCGGTGTGATGCTGCTAACATGATGAGTCCCACTCCAAAGTCAACTGATGTTGTACTAACTGTCATGTGTAAGCTCAATCTGAATTTAAGTTGTGATAATTTCTAATATCTTAACATTTAATTATAATTTGCTTCAGATCCTCCCAAGGAAGTCAAAATTACAGGTCCAACAGAGGCTAAGATTGGGGATAATATAACTCTGAATTGCGTAACTACAAATAGTAATCCAAAGGCTGACATTGCATGGTTCAAAGGTGGTTCACCTCTTAAAAATTTTCATACTTCGTGGATTCTCTCAACTGATGGTGGATGGACAACTGCTTCGAACGTTACGTTCAGAATTGGAGAGAATGATCGAAAAGAAACTTTGACATGTCAGGCTGTGAATAGAGGGCTAGGAGATTCAAAAACACAAAGTCACATTATCAATGTTATACGTGAGTTTTGATTTAGTGATCTTAGATCGCATCTATTTATCTAATGGTTGTGGCGTTTTTCAGAACCACCTGGTCAACCAGTAATTTACAAAGATTCGGTCAACATCACTGTTGGACGTATCCAAAGAATTATGTGTACTTCAACTGGCGGGTATGTAGTAGTAGCAGAAATTCACGTTGTAAATTAAACACTATTCTAAATATATACAGGTATCCTCCAGCAACTCTAACATGGTACAGAGCAGGAAAAAAGGTTTGTTTAAAGGTTTCTCGAAATTAACCTTTGGTATGAATTTACTAAAACAACTTTGATTAAAAAGATCGATTCGGAGTATTCTGTGGAAGGACATACAGCTAAAGCCGAGCTTCCACTCGAGACTAATATGACGGATAACGGAATTCCGTTCAAATGCGAAGCCAAAAATAAGGCTCTGACCACCCCACTCACAGTAACTGTTACATTTTCTGTCTGGTGTAAGTTTCATTGCTTTGTTCAAGGTTCTGTGGCATGGTATTGGAACTCTAATATCCAAAAATAAGGCTCTGACCACCCCACTCACAGTAACTGTTACATTTTCTGTCTGGTGTAAGTTTCATTGCTTTGTTCAAGGTTCTGTGGCATGGTATTGTAACTCTAATAGGAGATTCTTGCTTTTAGTTCCACCAAGTGGTGTAGCAATTACAATACGTCCCAAAAAACTGAAGGAAGGTGAAAAAGGCTTTCTAATGTGTGAATCTGACTCATCAAACCCTCCGTCCAAAGTCTCGTTTCTTAAGAATATGAAAGTTATCTCTTCACATTTGAATCAGACCATGAAAGATGGGAAATACGGTGGGAAAAAGACTACGATTACAATGGAGCTTGACCTGACCTCTGCATTTGACAAGACCTTGTACACTTGTGAGGCAAAGAATGCTGCAATTACGAGAAGCGTGCATGACACTATCACTCTTGATGTTCATTGTAAAGATTCATTTTTATATACATGTCTTTAATCATATTTCTTAATCTATTGTCACTTCTCGCTTCATACAGACAAACCGATTTTTGGGAAGGGTGTAAATAAAGTGAGTGTGACAGAAGGTGAATCTGCTGTGCTCAGCGTTGCAGCAACTGGGAACCCAAGTACGATCAAGTACAAATGGATGCGAAACAACACTCAGCTCAAGACGATTTCTAAGAAAATGTTTGTGGAGGGGGCAGAAGTTAATTTTACTACTGTGAATCGGACGGATCGAGGTAACTACGAGTGTGAAGGGAGCAATTCTGAAGGCACGACGACCCTCATTGTAGAATTAGATGTCAAATGTATGTTTTACGCTTACTCTTTCGATTTCATCAACTTATGGATGTAAATTATTTCATAGACCCTGCCGCTATTCTTAAGCCAATTCCTGTCCTTGTGGGTCGAGGGGAAGATGCTCAATTAGAGTGTTCTATCGATGCAAATCCTTTGGATGAATCAAAGGTTTCGTGGAAATATAAAGATTTAGACATTACGAAACACAGACGAGCTTTCGCAGATAGCAAATCGTACCTTACCGTCTCGAACGTGAGCGAAGAAGATGCTGGACCTTATCTCTGCATTGTAAGCAATGGAATTGGAGACCCTGTCAACGCCACTGTATTTCTAGTCGTCAAACGTAAGTTGTATTTACTTATATGCGCTAAATTAAGTTAATTGTCTTGGTTTAAATGTAGAGAAACCAAAGATTGACGATTCCCCACAACTGGCCAAAGCAGCGAGTAACAAAGGTGAAACTGCTAAACTAATCTGCCGAGCAAGAGGAGCTCCAAATGTGTCATTTACTTGGAGTCTAGACGGTGGCACAATCAACCCAATCACGCATCCATTCAAATACGTCGTTCAAAATCGCTCGGTTAGTCAACACCAACGTGTGCTCAAGTTTATCAGCATTTCTTAGTAATAATTTTGTTTGGTTAGATTGATCTGATGACTTGGGAGTCAGTATTGGAGGTCCGAAGTGTACACAGCGGTGACTATGGGTCATACGAATGTATTGCCAGGAATGAAATAGACTTCGATACAAAATATATTAAACTGGACATCACTTCTGCACCGGACACTCCTCTTGGATTGAGAGTGATAAGCTTTAGCCATGATTCCGTGACATTAAACTGGGTTGCTGGTTTTGATGGTGGATTCAATCAGACTTATCGGATCCAGTACATTCAAGTGGGAACAGAAGACAAGCGCTATGTGGATGTGAGTTCTGGTGTGACGACATTTGCAGTGAGTCCTCTTGCTTTGGACACAGAGTATTCCTTCAGTATCATGGCATTCAATATCATGGGCGAGAGTAATTATACGACCGAAGTATTGCGACAGAAAACTTCAAGTAAACTTTCGTTTTAAGCCTCTACCTTTCATTGATTAACTTTTGCGACCTTTTTTCGTAACAGGTGTCGGAACAATTCCGGTGATCACAGGGGACGGTATCAACCAATCCAATGCTTTGTCTCGTGTTGTTCTCACTGCATTTATCATCGTTGGTGGGACTATGCTCATCATCAATATTCTCCTCATTGGCTGCTTTATTCAGCGAAGGAAAAATAAGCGTTACGGTTGGTCAATTTATTTAAATCTTATTGATTCAGCTTCATTTCTACGAACAAAGGAATACATTTTAATTTTAATTTTGATATGTTACAGATAGTGACAAAGGAAGTAGCAAATCTCCTTCGATTGAAATGTCCAACCCGAGCTCATCCAATCACACATTGAGTGCTGGAGAATTATCCACCCTTTCAGAATTAACTGGAACCTTTTCTCATGTAATCGAAATTATTTCTAGACATTTTCTTAAAACGCTTTGGATAACTTGGTGCTTTTAATTGTAGCATGACGAGGGACAATCAACCTACTTTACGGATGCTCAACCGGATACCCACATTTACCCAGATTTGAGTGGCGAGAGCACATTTTATAG
>WJEZ01000910.1:0-21625 GCA_009869925.1 Thalassaphorura encarpata | reverse complement strand
TTTTTTTGGTACACGTGCAGTTGTTTTAAATCCAATAATTCCTCTGGGGTAGTAGTGGTAGTAGTCAAATAAAGCAGACTGTCTGTCTGTGTGTAAATGAATAAGATAACAAAAGCCATTGCTGCCGCTCCTTCTCTGTCCATTTGGAACAGAAGATTAGAAAGAATGAAAGTTGGGGCGCCATCGTGGAAAATTAAGCAAACTGTAAAAAAAAATCTCTTGAGAGGGTTGAGATAGGCGAGTTAGCATAAATCACGATTAAGCTTCTCTACCACCAACACACAGACACACAGTCCTTTAGATTTTCTA
Source organism: Thalassaphorura encarpata (assembly GCA_009869925.1). NCBI lineage: Eukaryota > Metazoa > Arthropoda > Collembola > Poduromorpha > Onychiuridae > Thalassaphorura > Thalassaphorura encarpata. Next base: position 21,316 of record WJEZ01000910.1, on the reverse strand, counting down.
GAGCTATGTTGAAAAAAGCTTTAAGGCAAGGCAGCAAGGGTATGGAGAATTACGCAACAGAAGAGAACTTTCCATGGCTTTGGGTTTGGCTTGTCTGGTGAATCTCTTCGCCACAGGCTAACCTTAATATGGACTACTGCTCGACCACGGCCACGGGATTTTCATCTGGCCAAAGAAACTCTTTCCATACATTTTCTTCTGCAATCAACTTTCTTCTTCTCCCTCTCGAGACGACACTCATAAATCTTGAGGATTTTCACTCAGAGAAGCTAGAAATCTCCCAATTTCTTCTTTGTTTTAATTATTTTCCCTCCTGTCATATTTTGCTGGACTTGAATAAGAATTGCCATTTGATTGTTCTTACGTTTATGGCCGGACTGAGGCCTGGTGCTTCAATATGATACGTGGGTGTGTTAAAAAATCTATCATACCCAGGAGAAATAAAAAGAACTCTCTATTACAAAATTGAAATTGAGTAAAGGCAGTTAAGTTAAGAATAGAATAAGAAGAAGACTTGGCTTTAGCTTTAGCTTTGGCTGAAAGAAATTAGTATGGGAAGAATGTGCTGCTGGATGAGGAAGACAAAGAAAGTTCTGCATCTTATTGTATTTCAAGAGATGAGGATATTATAAAGTTATCTCAAAGGAACGGGAACGGGAGAATCGTTTGAGCCAGTAATTTTTTCCGTTAGCACCCTTACTACTTACATGTACTTGGTAGGATTTTTTTTTCTTTTTTCTTCGCATCACTTGGTTCATATACGAGTACAACAGACAGTGACAGGCTGGCATGCATACGTAAAAGAGCCACTCGACTTCTTCCTTCCGTTCCTTCCCTCATTTTACTTTCTTGTCTCGTATCAGCTCATGTTTCAATTCTTTTACTTTTCCCACTGAGTATTAGGCTTGGGTACGTACGAACTTGTGTGGCCTGGCCTGCCTTTCACTTTTAAGAGTCTGTGAAAGTGTCTCTCTCACTCTGAAAGTAAAACACTGACCTATTTTACCACAAATTGCAGGCGAGGAGTGTTCTCTGAAGGGAATAAAAAAAAATACTGGGGTTGAGTCGTCTTTGTTCAAAATATAAAAAAGGAAGCAAATAGTGTTTTGAGTTGTGTTCTTACAAGTACCAAGGGAAAGGGGTACGGAAGGCGGGCATTGGACACAAGGGTCTTCACAGGGGATAAAGAATGAATGGTCCAGTTTGGAAAGGATAATCCTAGAAGAATGATGATTCTGTAGTCCAGGGCCACTACGAAGGAAGAAAAGTCCTACATTTCCTTTAGAAAAGCCTTTAGATTATTTTATTTCTACTTCTGGTGGTCCTCTCGTCCAGTCTAACATTACATTACATTAGAATCCAGTTCTTTGCTTTCTTTATTGACTCCTATTTGTCCGGCTTTTGTGATGGTCATCCCACCGCAGCAGCAGACTCTAGTATTTCTTTGAGTAAATACATATGGATTAATGGATTAGGGTCACACCCCTTTGGGAATTTAAGCGGTTATCTTCTGGCGGTGCGGTGGGCAAAGGATTTATCTCCCAAATGTAAAGTGTACTCTTCCATCTGTTCTGTTCATAATAGTAGTTGAGATTTTCTAGACCAGAATAATAGATACAGCAGACGCTCGGCTGATGAGGGAATGATAAAATGGACTCCCTGTGTGTATGATACAAGAAGATAATGGATCATTGGTCAGACTTAGCGTCAATGGCCCATTTATCTCTCAAACCATTATCTTGTATACTGTACGTAGTTTTTACTAGAGTGGATTCAATTTTTCTTGTCAGGGTTAAACAAGTGTTGACAGCTTTACTTGCTGTTGCTGTGCTATGCCCTTGTCTGATTTTATGCATTACATTGTAACCTGAAATTCTTGTCGTTCAAGCAGAAAGGTCTGAAAAATACTCATGCTCACTCATGAAAAATCACTAGGAATAAATTGAGTGTCACACTTTAGACTAGGCTTATCACAAATACAAATATTCAGACTCGAGATAAGGTAAAATTGGAAAGTTTACTTTCACTTTCAAGAGAAAGTCTAGTCTTAAGGTTGGAGGATTAATAATAATGATATGGATTTTAGTATTCGTAATGCAATGCATATGCCAATTTCCGACACGAGGATGGAAAGAGGTCGTTTGGTTGGATCCTCCAATTGTCAACATAGCCAAGCCAAAGCCAAGAGTTTGAGTTCAGAGGTTATAATTATTACAATCCTCTTATTTTGAGTCGTAACATATGACGAGTGCTTGTGCTCTGCTCTGTTCTAAATCCTACTTTTCACCATCGTGACTAGGACTAGCACGTGGGATCCTTTATCATGACATGCAATCCATTAATCGTGGAGTCACCACACCTGTCTCTTCATCCACGTACACGTTACGTTATACGTATGATGGAAAAGTCCTCCATTGTGGAGATTCATTAATAATAATCGCCTTTTCCCTGCCTGCCTGCCTACTTTGCCACTTTCTCTGTTGACTCATGAATTTGGGAACAATTTATAGAAAACATGACATCTGACGTTCGTTTGTTTACAGAGAAGGGTGTGGCTATTTAATTCCAGATGACTGACTAACCTTTTCCACTTGAATCATTTCTCACCGTCCTACAAGTTTTATCAACTGCACTACTAGACACAATTTCCCTTTTAATGCCTACGCCTATGCCGGCCTTGTGTAAACAAATGAAAACTGGAAATAGCTAGAATACCACAAAATTCTCATCTCTTTTGAATCAATTATGAAATTGGAACGATTTTCAGCTTAAGTGAGAATGAGATTTTAGGTCCATGTGAAAATTGGTAATTAATTTGTTCCATCTATGAAAGTATTAAAGAGCATGGGAAGTAGAAGCTGTATACATTAAAGGCTCAAACGCAGCGTAGAGTCAAAGTGGTGAGAGAGTGAAAGAACTTTTCATTTGACCCATTGGGGCGAGACATTTCAATTCCCAGGACTAGGGAGCTAGCTACTACTGCTACTGCTTACCATATTGGATTGGACTTTCACTTCCTATCGTCATCATAATAAATTTGCATCAGGAACCCCTATATAAGTCCTCTGACACTTTCTAAGTGCTCTTTTGTCCCTCTAATAGAATATATACTCACTTTTCCACATATAACGCCACGTAATAGCCAACCTCTCTAATTGATTCCTTCCTTTTCACTTTCATTTCATTCTTAGCTAATGCAGCATATAGGCAATTTACTATGTATAGTCGTAAGACCTAAATATACTGTATAAAGCCGATGATTGCTGCGAATTGCGATGCATGCATGCTAAGCCAAGCCTTGGTCTTTTGTCGCATTTCACTTTGGCTGGCGAAATTGATATACTCAAGTCAGAATTATGAGGTGCACTTTGGAGACAGGACAGGGCCCAAGTGGAGATTTATTACACCTCTGTGCCATGCCTGCCGCCATTACCTCTCTTCCTGTCTTGACTTGACCTTTGAGGCAGACATACCCCGCGTTCTTCTTGACTTGACCTTTGAGGCAGACATACCCAGCGTTCAATTCAATTTCATTCTATTGTAGTCACAATTTTTCAATTTGATTCTATTCTATTGTTAAGATTTGGGTTAATTAAAAAGAGCTTGAAGGGCAATGACCATATTAAGCTGCCCCAGTTCACAAGAAAGCCAATTTTATATTGAAGCAAATCTTTTGATAGAAATTGAATCATGAATCAGAAGTGGATGATTTATGGTTGAATTTTCCTATATGGTTGAAATGGGTCAGAGAAAGTGTGAACTGGATAATGTCACATTCAGAATACGTTCCTTTAAAAATGGACAAAGAGGAAAGTTTGGTGGGGCTGGAGATTGACGACAAGGACAAGTAGGGGAGATCACTTGAAGATGAGANGTCAGAGAAAGTGTGAACTGGATAATGTCACATTCAGAATACGTTCCTTTAAAAATGGACAAAGAGGAAAGTTTGGTGGGGCTAGAGATTGACGACAAGGACAAGTAGGGGAGATCACTTGAAGATGAGAATCTTTAAGCCCTCTGCTCAACCGAAACCAGGCCTGGTCGACCCTTGGCTGGCAAGAAATCGGTATAACGGGCATGGGCAATGTTATGAGGGGAAGTATTGATGGAAGATGATTGATGCCATTTCCTCCTTACCTAGTCCAATATGATTTACGGGTGGATGACTCAAAGCAAGGAAGAACTTTTTTTTTAGATTGAGGGTGCGGCTCTGGAGATTCTTTCAATTCAACCCAAGCCCATTTCACTTCACTTCACTTCACCCACCACTTTCACTCAACTCAACTCAAAAAGAGAGAAAAAATTCTTATCATAGGAACCAACAATAAGTTGGTCGGCCTTAGAATTTCAATTTATGAAATATATATTTAAACGAAGGGATTTTCAACACTTGAGAGTTGAGACTTTTTTCTCAATGTGAATGTGAGAAAAAGTCATGCTTGCCACTCCATTATCATTTTTTTGAAACTTTTCTTTTCTTTTTCTTGAAACAGAAATTTATTCTGGAAAATTTACGAACGATTAAATTGAAATTGAATCTTTTTCGGCATTTGGATTTATTTCTACCTTATCATTTTGGAATTTCTTAATGATTTTTTTAAGATAAGATTCTAATTTTGATTTTTATATTTGTACATCCAGGACTTTGGTAAATTTCCATACATGCGCCAATTCATTCAAGACTACATCTTAGCCCTAAATTGCCAGAACGATGGGATCAATGTCGTAAGGAATTTTGTAAAAAGGTAAAAAAGTCTAAACTTTAGATTTAACTAGGCCAAGCCAAAGAATTAATTATTGTATTTATGTATATTTCAGTATGCATGGCCCTGCGAGCAGTTGCCCTCATCCAAAAGTCATGTCAAATCTAGTCTCTGTATGTCTCGCAGCTTTGTTTGCCATTTTTGAGAGGAACAATGCCAAAAGAGTCTCTAATTTAAGTTCGGAGACGATCAAAGAAATACCTTGGGATGAGCAGATGTTACCCTATTTGGCTGTGTTTGATGCCATGTAAGTTTCTGAGTCGACCCACATCAAAGCTATCGTTTGTCATAGTCAAGACAAGACAAGACAAGACTTGGCTCTAAGGGTTAGCCAAGTCAAAAAGATTGTCGGACGACAGACAAGGCTAGACTTGGTTGAAAATTCCAAAAAATAATTCATCTTTGTTCTTGAGCCGAGCCTTCTCTCAAATGTTATTTTTTTTCTCTCTCTCTCGTACAGATCAGAATTTGAAGACTGGAGACCTCACCTTGCACAATTACTTCAACCCATACCATTTCCAGATGATGCCTTGACAAATCCTTTGTTCACAAAGTAAGTCGCTGCAAAACTTACATTTTTATTTGATTGCTTGCCTCATCCTTCGGCTTCCACAGAACTAAAATTTGTAACACAGGATTAATAACCATAAATTCATAGAATCCTATCATGGATGTTCAGGAGATGCATGGGTTAGACTGAAAACAGAGCGTACATAAAGTATACGATACGATTCTTGGAAATATAAGTGGTAGTAAAAAGGTTTAGTACATTTAGACCAGGCTGACAGGCAGGCAGGAAGGAAGTCAAGTCGTGTCGGTTCGTATAGTGTGAATCGGATCGGTGTGAGTGTGAAGATGTTGTTCTAAGAAATGTGTACCTCCTCATTCGGGTTTAGTTTTAAGACGCTTGACTGGGTTGTACAGCACATAAAAGAAATATAAGAGGAAAAGGCAGGCATAGGCAAAGTGGAGTCTGAATCTTTAGAATTTGCATGACACATGAAGTAAAGTGTAACGAAGACAAAGTAGTAAAGAAGATGGAGGGAAGAAAATGAAATTAATCTGAGGAAAAGGAGGAAAGGAAGAACTGAACTGAACTGAACTTGCAAGTTTTGAGTCTAACCCATCTTTCCATTTCACCTGAACTCGTTTTCGCTTTCGCTGTGCTTGTGCTTTCGCTTTTACCCTCCTGTCTTGTCTGCCTGCCAGAGTTGATGCCCGAGAATTTAGTCTTAGGCTTGAAGGGATAATGCGTTATCCGACGTCTTAAAGGAGAAAAGAGAGAAGAAGGAAATGTCTAACCCCATGTGTGAGGTTGAAATTTTCTTCTTAACTACCTTCTTGGTCTCAAAACAGTAAAAAAAAGTAGTAGCTAGGAACTCTCATTAAATCAATGATAGTCATAAGTTTCCCCTAACTCCGTATTTCATCTTCAATCTTGGTTGAACAATGCACGTCTACTACTTTTCTTTCTGCCTTTTTCTGAGCCAGGCACAAGATTCTTCAAATTCAGATATTCAGGAAAATAGCATTAAGTTCTTTCCCCTAATAAAAACAACAACAAAAACAGGAAATGATGATTAGTCCTCGGCTACGGACTTGCTTGATTGCCGTAAGAAATTAAGTTACAAAGTGAGAGGATAAGACTATAAGAATTCAATTTGTAAGGACAATTTTAAGAGCCTAATGAAATCCTGGTTAATGTCCAATTCCTTCTAGGTTTCATTTTCATTCTTGTTTCTATTTTAAGTGGGAAGGAAGGCAAGGTATAATATGAAGTGGTGATTTCCTCGTGGTATTTCCAAAATCCCTTTAGTCATTTGGTAAAGTACTTGGCAATGGCTATGGCATGGAATCATCACACAACTGCCTATTCTCTCCTCGTTAAGAACATTAACAATGAGGAGCTAGTGCCTACCTGAACTCAACTCAACTTTCTCCAAATGTCTGTGAAGGAAACTTTGATCATTATGCTATACGCTCCCATAGCTGGACTTGGACTAATGTTCTCTTCCTCTACTATATCATCTTAATCTTCACTTTATGCTTTTATGCCCAGCCCATTGCGAGCCAAGAGTCAACATAGTTTTAATGTCTTTCAATTTTCATATTTCTGTAGAGAGGAGACTATAGCAGGAGTCTTTGTATTAATCAGCATCTGTCACACTTTCTACTACTCCTTGGGCTAATTAATTAATTTAATTTGCTAATTGCTTCCTAATGACTTACGACGGAATGCTATGCTCGCTACTCTGAAAATGATTGGAATCAAATGTTCATTTATTCCAAAGTGAAATTTATTACTCATAATTTTCTCATTTTTTGTTTGAATAGGAGTATGTCATCCGTGATACGAAGAATTGGGACGGATCATAGGTGTGAGGTAAGGCAAATATTATATTTTTGTGTTATAATTTTTTTATTTCCACTATTCGGAAGTTAATGACCTAGCCCAGGCCCTTGTTTTATTTTCTTCTACGTCAACTAAAATCGTTTATTTCCGCCCTCATTGACATTAGGACCCAAGCTTTTAGCCTGTTATCAGATTTTCACCCCAATACTAAAGTCACTGGGGCGCAGTTAATAAAATAGTTTGGGTCGGTAAAAGTTGTTTTATAACCCAAAAGAGTAACTATTTCCGTTCTGACTTTCTATTTTCCCAATACAATACAATCTAGGTTCATCAAATGGTGATGGAGATTCGAGATGGGAAAGAAGGTTGGTTTCATCTCTACTCCCCATCTAATCTTGCCTGTTCAGATGACTCTGAATTATGGGGTCTCATGGTAAGTCTAAAGGCTTCTCCAAAGTTGAACTACTAGAAACTAGAATGTTAGATGTTTTTATTATTCCAAGCTAAGCTAAAGCTAAGCAGAGGTTTTGGATCCTTGGCCTGCCTAGTATCTCACAATGTTAATGTATTGTGTTTTCTACGGATTTATGGGCTTTGAGTGAGTGAGACGCCAGACATTTGTTAGAACCACGGCACGGGCGCATCGGCATCACACAAACAATAGCTAGGCCATGGCCAAGTATAAAGTATTGAATCGTTCGGTGAAATGACCAACATTTCAAGGAACCGAGTCTCAGTCTCATAAATTGATGAGGCAAATGTATCTTAATGGAAAGTAACTTTGAAATGGCAATGGCTTTGGTAAAGGATTGATCGTTTAATTTAATTCATGGATGGTTCGTATTTTTTTTTAGTTTCTTCCTTGACAATGTCATGGTCATTTTAAAATTGTCACATTTTTTGTAAGGACTGGACATCCCGTGTTAGAGATTCAAATGAAAAAGGGTTGAAATATATTTTCATTGATCCAAGTTGAATTTAGAATCCTGGCAGGATAAAGAACTGAAGTTCATCTCATTTGTAATATGTCTTCCTGATCTCTCCTGTGAGTTGTCAGTCTTTCCGTACTTCTCTTTCATTTGTGTGCCAGAACACAACTCCAAAGTCGTTAGTCTGAGGATCCTATGCTACGAAATGAAGAAAGTACCTTGCCTGACTTTTTTTTCAAGGAAGGGAAGAAAGTGAAATGAAGTTGGCCATGCCATAGCCTTGCCATGTTGAAGCTTAGGCTGAGCAGCTAAAATGAATCCGAAAAAAACATTGCATGTTGCAAATACTTTGGTTTTGGTTCTTGTGAGCTGAATCTGAGAAAACCTTGTGGCTGATCAAAATTAGTTGGAAGAAGCTTAAGAGTTCTTGGCCCTTGTTCTGAGTAAAAAAACCCAAGGCAAGGGAATGAGAATGAGAGGAAATTGGAGAAGATGGAACATATTCATCCGTCCGCGTAGGACAACATGTAATGTCGCCAAGCTTTTAATTAAGTTAATAGCATTTTCTATTTTTACCTAACATTTCCGCTCTCATGACGAGACAAGTACAATACGTACGTACGTACGACCTCTCATAGTCTTGTTCCTTACCTAGTGATTTTTCTCCTTCTTCTTCCGACCAACCCAATGTCTCAATAAGTAGAACTACGACTTGGCTACAACCGTCAAGCCAAAGTAATTACTTGGCTTTCTACAAGAACCAGAGAAGGGGAATTTTGGTCTGTCCTACTTTCTCTCTGGACCGTACAGTTTTTACCTTGTCATACGCCATAATTATGCAGCCAAGCCAGACATTTTCCTCCAGCAGCCAGCACTAGAATTAACTACTCAGAAATATTGGAGAAGTCACTCACCGTCTGGTCTGCTGGCTTGGTGCTTGGAGATAGAAAATGTTTAATAATTATTTTCTACTTTGCAACTAATCTCCACGCAGACTTTTGTTCTAGGAAGAGAATCACAAGTTTAGTTTTCATTTCCCCCGGAAGCTACGTACGTACGTACAAAATGAATGAATAGAGGAAGGACGACAAATAATAATTCCATAAGTCTGTTTCCCATTCTCTAGACTGGTAGTAATTAAATCCTTCATGTAACGGGTGGTCCAGACAGACAGTCATTAATTTTTAACCTTCACATGTACTATACGTACTATATCCTTCAGGATATGATTGTCTATCGTCTATATTTTACTGCTAGGTTATAATGACGACTGGCTCCATTGATAATGATTTGTAAAAATAATGATGAGATCCGAAACTTCTGTCTAGTCCTTGGCTTGATTTATTTTGAGAAATCTAACATGGTTTGATTTTAATTTACAGCTGGAACGACTTTTGAGTTGTTGTTTCCGAAGAAAACGTTTTCTGACCCAACTCGGTGGTAAACTTTTAGGAAGTTGCTTGTTTTTGGCATTAGGTGAGTAAAGATTTTTTGTTTTAAGGAATTATATTAGTAAATTAATTGTATTATATTTTAGGACGTGAGCATGCAGCCGCACAAGAAGCCCTGTGCCTTCTCCTAGAGTGGCAACTCATTTCAAGTGAGGACCAACGCGTTCAGATTGCTACGACTCTTCAGAGTACTCCTACCGGTTCAGCCAATTATGATGCTCTCTGTAGTCGGCAACTTCATCTCACAGAATTGGTACGTAATATCCATCCTTTCCTTGACGAGATTTTCGTTTCATCTATCTCCTGAGCAAGCAGCTATGCTGTGCTGTAGTCTTGAAAACTCTTCAGATTATGATTGTCTCCTCAGAAGCTGTAGCTGAAGCTGAAGTGTCCTTTGTAGGGAACATATTGATGCTACGCCAGATTAAACTTTCTTTACAAGGAAAATACAAATGCGAATGCTAGGCCATGTCTTGGCATTTTCTTCAACGACGACAACGACAACAAGATAATTATGATGCTCTCTGTAGTCGGCAACTTCATCTCACAGAATTGGTACGTAATATCCATCCTTTCCTTGACGAGATTTTCGTTTCATCTATCAAGCAGCTATGCTGTGCTGTAGTCTTGAAAACTCTTCAGATTATGATTGTCTCCTCAGCGTCTGAAGCTGAAGCGTCCTTTGTAGGGAACATATTGATGCTACGCCAGATTAAACCTTCTTTACAAGGAAAATACAAATGCGAATGCTAGGCCATGCCTTGGCATTTTCTTCAACGACGACAACGACAACAAGAAGAAGATTTCAAATCAAATAAGAAAATTGGGAGGGTAGGAGATTAAATTACATCTTGAAGGGAGGAAACGTTCCTCGGGCCTGTGCCGTATTCCATAACTACTACCTGAGTAGCACTAGCACAAAAAAGTAATCTCTGTTGAGCAATCAGGTTTTACAACAACCCGTTTTATTTTAGTCCATCCAAAGTAAAGAACGAGAGAAAATTATCAATTTGTTCACCCTGCTATACGCAATTGAAGGATTTTTAATTGTTTCTACTTGAATTAGTTTTGGAGAAAGCTAAGGATTCCCATTAACTTTTCTATTTTGTTGAGTCATAGAAAGAAGTACGGACATAAAATAAAGTAAAAGTAAAGTAAAGTAGGACAATAACTGTTCAGAATATGAAATGAATACATCAATTTGTTCCCTTGTGACGTGAGTACAGTAGGAAAGAAACTTTTTGTGCGGAGAAATAATGAGGGACATTATATTATTTGGCTGTTGTTGTTGAATTGCACAATGGGTGAAAGAAGAATAAGAATACGAATGGGCGTTCGCGTTGTTAAGTCGAGGAATCACAAATTTCTTATGTTGGAATGAATTCTACTCCTAGCAAATTGCTCTACAAACAAAACTTTTTTCTCTGCCTGAAGTGAAAGCAGTAGGCAGGCACCCCCACTGCTAAATTCTATTAACCAATTGTATGGAAACTAAAAGTTGTGTTTGTGGTTTGTGGTTTTTGAGGCTATGTTCTCCTGGCTATGTGTTGGGTTGTAACTTACAAATTCTAGGGTTGATTAGAATGTAGTTTTCTAGCCCTAGTCTAGCCTTATGCCTTTTCTCATTCTATTTGTTTATTTCATACAGCAACAAAAAGGAGGGCCGAGGAAACTAACACTTCCGAGTAGATCCACAGATGCAGATTTGGCCAAACTTCTCAGCTGCGGCTCTTTTGGGAATTTGGAATGTTTGAGTAAGTCAGGACGAGAAATTTTGGAGTTGTAACATTTGGCTTGGCTTGGTTTTGGTCTTGGTCAGACGAGGATCTGAATTAGCATATTTTCAAGCAAACACCTGCTGAAAATTAATAATATTTCCATTTCCTTAAGTAGAGGGGTGGGGCAGATCTACTTTAGTATATTTTCCCTTAGAGAAAGAATGAAGAATTTAGTTGATGATGCATCATCAATCCAAACGTCCTTCTTTCTTTGATGACCTCGTCGAGAGGACCAATGCCATGCCATAGCCTAGCCTACGTACTGAGGCTGATTCCCTTGGAATTAATTTTTTTGTTCTATTTCAACAGGCCTTGCTTTCACACAAGTTACGAGTGCCTGTGCGGAACAATTAATCAAACTCCCATCTCTACGCTATCTGAACCTATGGTCCACTCAAGTAAGTCTAGTCTAAAAAAAATAGTATAAGAGCCAAGCTACCCCAACCCACTTTCCTTCCTTTCATCTTTCCGAATTCAACTACTACTACCTTTCTCTCACATTACTCAAAAGGTAGGACATGGGAAAAGCAATTCGTCTACCAGCAAAAACTCAAAGTAGAATACCCTTAGCCTTAGCCTTAGCCACCCACGACGAACCATTCACTCAATCTCTTAGTTTAAACAAAATGTCAGGAATGTAATGAGATTGGCAAACAATGTTAGGGCTAACCATGTGTGAAAACTACCTCCTGGGATCCCTGGCTGACCATGGCTTACTTTTACTTTACTTTCATCAACTCAAGATTTTCTTCATGTTAATAATGACTTTATTCTATGAATGAATTTTATTACGCAGTCCTAATAGTCGATATAAAATTTCCTCGAATGCTATGCTATTCAAATATTTCATCAATTCTTTGAAGTTGATGTATTCATACGCAGCATATAATTAGTGTTAAAGAAGAAGCCTTAAAATTAATTTAATACTGGGTGGGTCTGGGTCTAAGGTCTTTGTTATTCGGTTGAATAGCGTTGTTTACGCTCCGAGATTTATGACAAAGCAACCTATTCATAAATTACTTGAGGAATGAGATGAGGCAAGGATGTGGAATGAGATAAGTACGTACGGAGGTTCAGTTGGAATTTCTCTTTCGGTTTCTTTCTTCATCATCTTCTTCTTCTGTCATGTCAAGAAGACGAGGAAGTAGGTCAGGAACGACATTTGTATTAGCGTCACATAATTCTCTCCAAATGCTCTTTGAATTCGACGTAGAGAATTTGGGCAATTAATTACCCGCCCTCGTCTTTTTTAAGAAAATCTTTAATTTGACTATCCAACTGCAGAGCAGAATATCAAATTTGTCATTTACATAAATCCTTGAAAGTGAAATGAATCGTGACATGTCATTTTTTGAAATGTATCAAGATATCTTGAAATAGGATCATGCATATGATTACGATTACATTTCCTCTTACGTTGCACTAGTAAAATATAAAAGGTACGTAACATACGTGTAAAATTCATTCATGGATGAAAGGGGAAAAGGAATTCAACGTGCAAGTGTGAAAGAAATATTTTCCACCCGGATGAGTTGAAAGTGAAGTGAAAGTTTTGCCATGAAATGCCATTGCCTTGCATTGAATTTTCTCCTGCGTTCGTATGATGAGGGATTGTTCGAGTTTACTACTAACTTACGTGTGAGGGAATTCAGTCCTAGGGTTTTATCTCACCATTTCCATTCCATGAGATACAAAACAATACAACTAGAGAATTTCTCTTTCTATTTCCTCCATTTAACTTCTCTTGAGTTTGAGTGTTAAAGAAAGTTTAGCTCTGCTGTGTAGTGTTGTCTTGTATTGTACAATGGGTGGGAAAATAAAGTTGCATTTTCTCTCAGGTAGGTAAATAGTTAATGGGAGGGAGGCATTTGGATGATAGAGATGGACACTTGGCTAGCTTAATGGGAATTTGATGTGAATTTACAATGGGTGGGAAAATAAAGTTGCATTTTCTCTCAGGTAGGTAAATAGTTAATGGGAGGGAGGCATTTGGATGATAGAGATGGACACTTGGCTAGCTTAATGGGAATTTGATTTGAATTTAAGTTAATTTTTTATTCTTTCTCAATAAATTTTAGTTTGGTGACTCTGGACTACAATTAATTTCCGAGCATTTACCCAGCCTTCAAGTTCTCAACCTGTGTGAAACTCCTGTAACGGACAAAGGGCTCCTTTCATTAATTGGTAAGTCTTGTAAAAATATTTAGTTGTATTTATTGAGGCCTATAGGGAATTTCTGACCCCAATAACAAGAAACAAATACAATACAATAGAACTCCTTAATACAGATAAAAATTCCCTGCCTTAGTGTCTAGTAGTACTTTTAGTTTTTTTTTGTTGCTGCCACAGAGGAATTTCACTTTAGCCTCAATAAAACTAAAAGGAGTGTGGAGTGTGATGAAGAGAAAGTGGGATTGTATGGTATTTTAACGTCCTCTTTGGACTTTTGCTCTTTCTTCTTTTTTGTGTGTAGCTATGACGAGTCTCCGGAAATTGAATTTGAACAGCACTCACCTCTCTGCGGAAACATTTGAGAGTATCAAACAAGAATTGCCAGCTTTGAAAGAAGTTGATATACGCTACACAGATGCCTGGTGACCGACCGACCACGTTCTTTCTCTTTTCCCCTGCCCTAAACTAAGGTAAGAGAGGAGGAAAAAAACACACACTCTGGGAATTTTATACTCGATTCGTACGTATGCCATGATGATGGACTAAAGGAAGGAAGGGACGCACTCGATTTTATTTCGATGATGAAAGAAATCTTCTTCTTGGCCAAAAAAATCTTCAATCCACAAACTTCCAAGGAAGCAAGCGAAAGCGAAGGACGATGTATTAAGTAAAATAAAATAAATTCTACTACTACTGGAAATTGATACCACCATATGTAATGTTCAGGCTTTGTGCCTTAGTATAAAACATTTCATTTGTGAAATTAAGTAAATTAGTGATGGAATTCAATGACTGTTCAAAACTTAACTTAACAAAAAAGTTGAGAAAAATGGAATCTTGGATTCTCCTAATGTGTTGAAGTTCGAGAAACTTTCATTTTTACTACTACTGCTCTGGGTTAATTTCACTTCTGTGTCAATCTTGATTTGACCTGAAACATGGTTCGATCGAATATGATTTTTTAACCTTGATTCATTTCAGCCTTAAGAACAAATTAGTCAAAATCAGGCTATGGTACTTATTTTTTACGTGTATTGTGCTTAAATTTAAAAGTCAGCCAAGTCTTTCTCTAACTCTTAAAAAATAAGTGTCCAGCCAAATAATATGGAAATATCAACCAAAAAACCAAACCTGCGATTAGTGCAATAGATTTACGTAACGTACGAGCACACGTAAAATACAAAATTTACACAACGTCTTGAGCTGTAAAGTATCAAAAACGCCATTGCCATTGTAAATTAAAATTGTTTATATGGAATGAAATGGAAAAACTGATGATCTTGATAAGTTAACTTAAGCTGTATTTCGTACATTACATTAATGTTATTTGTTAAGGACTGCTAATCTGAGTCTCAGCAACATCTGTCTGTTCTTCATTCTTAATTCTCCAAAGAAATGAAAAAAAAGAGTCGCTAAATAAATTAAAACTCCTCATTGGATTGATCGTTGAGGCAAAAACAATTATTTTATTTTTATTTCGAGACATCAAATCTTTGCTCCAGTCATCACAGAAGTTTTCATTATTCGCTATCGCAGCATTGCACCATTCAACAATACTAAACTCAAAATAATGCTATGCTATTTACATAATTTTGTACAACTAGACTCTTCAGAAATCTAGCTAAAGACTGACTGACCTGACCGCATTGATTAATGAATTCGTATATGTACAAATCTTAGAAGCTAACAACGAACGAACAAAGTCCACAACAACAAAGAGAGGAAAGGTAAAAGTTAAAATGGTAAAAGTAGAATTATATTTTAAAACTTTTAACAAGTCATGAAACGACCATTCATCAGTGCAGCAGCCGTAACGATTATAAATTAATTAAACCATAAAAAATTCAGATGATTCGTGATTTCTCCAATCTTATCAAAAGTTTTCCTGATTTCTTACTAATTTTGCACCAAATAGTACTAAATTCGAAATAATTTTGAATACTTGTGGTAAAATAATTTTCTTTTCGTGGGTCTTGATTGGAGTTTCAAACTAATTTTGTTGCATTGAATATAAAACTAGAATAATGATTGAATTTAAAATCTACTCTACTAAAGGTTTGTTGCTCTGAGGAGATTTTGTCTGCTGGCTGCTTCCTAAGATCGTGAGTTCAAGTTCAACTCCATCTTTTGTTTTATCCAATTCATCCGATTGTGAAATGATTGGAGAATTACTGTCTTCATTCGGGTCTTCCATTTCTGAAGCTTTTAGAACAAGCTGATTAAAATTATCTTTTTTGTCTGCGTAGACGTGATGACCTGCTCCTTGAATGATCTGTAACGAAAAGGTTTGGGTATAATTTCAACGAAATAACTTCTCGTATGAAACGAGCATCTTACCTGAACATTTACGTAGGAATCCCCTCGCATTTGTTGAATCAGAGTTCCAGGACAATGGTCAACCCATGATCTTGACCCATAAATCATTGTTAGTGGGACTTTTTTATTGAGCGATGAAATACGATTGCTCATTGGATATTTGGCCCAACCGAAGGATGACATCATAGAATGAAATGCAGCTTCACCACTATACAGTCAAATACGCCGAAAAATTAGATAAAATTCCACAAAAAATAAAAGTTAATTAAACAACTTACGTTGGATTTTGTGCATTGCAATGGAAAATATATTCTGCAATCCTTGCATCAGAATCACCATCTTCAGATAAACATGCAAACTTTTTAATCAAGTCTGGACGAGCTTTCTCAATTAGTTTGGGCCCTACAAAAATGACACATTTAATTAAATTATCCAATATTATAACCAAAAATAAACATACCCATAGGTCCAGCGATACGAATTCCCCAAAGGGGGTTCAATGGCTGCAGGACGTAAGCAATCATTTTGACCCACATTGGTATTGGATATCGTTGGCTCACATCTGCTGGTTTCTCTGGAAAGCCCCAAGGGTCTGCTAGAATCAAGTGTGACACCCTGAAATAACAGTAATGACGCATTTCAAATATAAATATAAAAATATAAATTAAACTATAAGCAAAACAACGAACCTGCTTGGAAATCGAATCGCATAAGATGTGGCCAAGAAACCTCCCATGCTATGACCAAGAATACTAAATCGTTCTAATTTCATCTCTTTTCTCCATTCTTCTATTGAATTGACCAATTCACGCTCTGCATCCAAAGCATCTGTACTGAAATGTGGTCTTGAGCTGCGTCCAAACCCTAAAACAAAATATATTTCAAGTATTAATCATAACATTCAAAATTAATTTGAAACATGAGTTGATAGTCTTACCCAAAAGATCAAATGCATGAACTGGACGAGTTTTTGCAAATGCATCAAGATTCAGAGCCCACAAAGCAATTCCTGAGCCCAACCCATGAATTAAAACTAATGGAGTATTCTTGGATGATTCATTCATGGATATCGTCCATATTTTAGAATCTTCTTTTCCAACCACGGCTCCAACATTCACATAGCGCCCCGTGTATGGAGTTTTAACATCTGTGAAAAAATACAATTCATAAGAATCAATACAAAACTTAGTAATGTTGATTAAATGACGCTGACATACTATATAAAGGAATGTGCTCCTCAGACGATTGCTTAGCTAAATCTTGTTTGAGCAGTCAAAGACAAAAGTCCAATGTCATTTAATTCAAACTTTATTTAGTCAGCTTTGCTCTCATTTTGGATGATGTCATTCTAATTCCAGAAAGGATTTAACGCTTAAAAAGATGCATATTTAATTTATTCATGACTGCCTAACCTCGTCTCGCCTCGCATTTTGCATCGACACTGGATTTTATTTGCGGAAAGTGGAACAATAGGTGCAACGTGCAAGGCTGCAACCAAAACCAAAGTTACATGCTTCATATTCGTGAAAAAGATACTGATTAAAATTAAAGTGAGAAAAATAAGTGAACGAAAGGTCCAGCTCAAAATCAAAATTTAATTACGATATGAAATTGTTGCATTTTAATTGAATTCTGATCATTCGCCATAATTGCGCAAAACCAATACTTTAGACTGAACGAAGTCCAGAATGATACAACGATACAAGACATCGATCATGTTTAATCAATGTGTGCCATCTCAATTCAGATAGATTTGTCCCCCTGCTGCTAGCCAAGCCAAGATTTCGAAATCCATGTAAAAACAAATTACGAAAATCAATCATCCTACCACACTACCCAACCCTGCGCGTGTTATCCAATAAAAACATTCAGGGAAAATTGTTGTGAAATATCTAATAACATCCCATCCCGTCGTAAACGGCTGACGAAATCATAATCACAGAATTCTTTCATTTGGAAATCAAATTACTTGGAAGAGTAATACGTTAATCCTGGCCTGTTTTGTAAATCAAAGCACTAAATGGTTGTAACTTTTCGTTTTAACGTTAATTTACAAATTAAAAATTATAAAACGGTTCCGTAATATAAATTAAAATTATCATCTTACACGCAAGAATCCGCTTCTCTGCTGCTTTGAGTAAATTCATTGATGTCGGACACCACTTCAAATTGACCCAACGTCCCAACCACCTAAACAATAAATAAAAATTATAAAATAAAATAAATATTAAAAACAGAATTAGTATTTAATATATAATATTTACAAAATTAAATAAAATTACCCTTGAGAATCGATGTCGTTTTCGTCTTGTTGAAAGGGTCCCATATGCGAATGCGGTGGACTGGGTAAATCTTCACCCTGCTGAATCATTTTAAATCACAGTTCAGTCCAAATAAATCACAAAGCACAAACAAACCGTTCTCTCGGTTTAACTCAACTATTAAAATCAAATGAGACGCAATATGATTCCGATATTGCGAAACACGCAACACACGCACCACTTGTTACACGTGTAATGTATTTTTCCAAGCTAAGTTGCAAAATAAATGTAAAACAAAATCCTTCGTAATTTGACTTAACTCAAGTGGATGGTCTGGCCTAAACTATTTTAATTTCACCGACACTTTAGTTCAATATGCCGAAGGAAATTCACTACTAAATTTTGATTGATAGAATTAGTTGCGGTTTTTCTCGGAAATTGCAACTTTTTATTCCGTCTTTACTTTTAACTAGCTTGAGCTTAACTGGTCTTGATGTGCTCGTACTGCTCGTGAGGATTAGTCATTCGTCTGCTGCAAATCAAAATCAACTTTGCACTGGACTCTAACTAGGACGAACCGTGAAGTAGAAGTAGTAGCAGTAGCAAAAAATTCCGCACATGTCATGAAAAACTACTACAGACTGGCACTGGACTGGACTTCTTGTACCTCTGGTCAATACAGATAGATTGTTGTGGTCGTTGAATTACATTATATTAAATGGGAAACAAAATATTTAGATAACCTTGATTGAATAACATGGCCTAACTGCATGCATGTGGCGGAGAATTCTTCCTCAGTACTTAATAGCTAAAGTTCACGGGCAGAGTCCCTATGATGTAATGAAATCAGATCAGACTCTAATTTCTGGATCAATAACTAAGTAAGTGGTTCATTCTTATTGAGAAATTCTGAGACTGGACTGGGATGCATAAAGAACTCTCTGACTCTGACTGATTACGAAGAGCAATAGCAAAGCATTAGCAATAGCAACAGGAACCACATTGACTTGACCTGACCTCATCTAATGCAGACGCGCAGACAGATAGACAATGTTTCTAAATGGTAGTCAGTTAAGTTAAATTAAACAGAGACCAAGGCAAGGGTGAGTAAAACGGGTGAAGGCGATCAAGATCTGATCAATGCGCAAGCAATGTTACTTGCTACAGCCTACATCAGCTCAAGTGAATGATATTGATAATGATAACGCATCCATGGCCATGGTCTAAACGATACTACGTTCATGACCGAACGTTCACAATATTTATACATACTTACTAGATTTACACGTTTTGTAATGTAATTCAATCCTAAGGTTAACAATACCTCGGTTCAGTGCAAGAATTCTTAGTAAATTTAAAAATAATCATATTTAATGCTGGCTGCCCAAAAGAAAATATACAAAAAGATACAAAAACATTTGACCCTTTGCCTCAGCAAAGAAATTTCGAAATCATCCTACGAAATTCGATTGATTACAACCTTCCGAACAATTTGTTCCTTTGAAATCCGTAAAAGCATTTCACACTTTATTATGCAATTTAAGCTGTAGCCCTTAATTTTTAACTTAAAAACGAATGAAAATGCAAGACTGACCTTTTTGGGTCGCGTTCCTTCAAGTTGCTGCGAAGAAACGTGCCCTCAATGACAAACAATAACGAATTCCATTGTAGAAGATTTGGAACGGAGAGAACAAAATTGCAATCAAATTATTCAACATTCGTCCAATTTGATTTGATTTGATTTCACTTGATAATTTTACAAATCTCCTGACTCCGGAGGACCTTCGCAGCACGTACACACTTGGCTCCCTTTGCTTTACATTTGGTGGCTCAAAGTTGAAATTCTGACTTTCACTTTATTTTAAGTTTGATTAAATGTGTCAAGGTCAAATCCAAACTCAAATCAATCAACACTCCATTATCTTAAGAGTTTTGACAACCCGAATTACAACTGGGATTACGTACGATCACTAAAATTTCAACTACGTTATGGGTTAGTTGGCTGGTTAATTTAATTTGTCATTTCTCACTAAATTGAGGTCAGATAATCCGAAATCCGTATCCGTGTCCGGGTCGGTCGGAGAAATTTAGAATGAGAATGAAATCGAAATGTCAAGTATTTTATTTTTGCTCTCTCTTTTTGCACACGGGACGAAAATCATTGAGAATTTTTTTTCACTTCTCCCGCATCAAAAAACTTTCCCACGAAAATCGAGCGGGATTTTGCCCAGACAGAAGAAAAGAATAAAGGAACACACAAAACACGCCATTTCCATTGCATTAACCCGACTCCGTTCAGTGTCAATTCTCTTCAAATATTTGACAGTTTTTTCGGTGACGTTTTGATTGGACACTACGATAAATCGGGATTACGGTGTAGCAATGGCTGGGCTTCCATTTGGTAAGACTTTGAAGGAATTTTTGTAACAATTATTACCCTGATTGTCTTAGCCAAATTTCGGTTACCGATGTCGTTATCATTAGCATTATCATTGTAATATTTACATATTTGGGAAATTTGTTTTTGTTTAGACGTTGACTTACGTTCTCCATTGAGTTATGGATCTCCAAGATCATTGGTCCAGCAGCGAACCCCGGATCGGGGAAGTGTGGCTTCATCTGAGCGTGGGACACCAATTCGGCATAGACCTGATATTAATACCGATCGTCGACTACGTGAAATTGAGACAGGGGTACAAATTCAATAAAAATAGACATTTTATTCTGACTGAATTACATTTTGTTATTGAAATAGGCCCAAGATGAGCCAAAATTGATGATTTGGGGAACTGACGTCTCTGCCAATGAGTTTAAACTTAAATTCAAAAAGTTTATTCTTACATTCAAAGATGCGAATGCTGCTGAGGATGAAATGGTTGATAATTTTGAAGAGATGGAACCTCTCTACATGCAAAAATTGAAGGAGGTATTTCAGCATGAGTTAATTAAATTGATTTAACAACCATAATATTTAACTCTTTAATTATTTGCCCAGATTCGATTGCTCGAAGAACCATTTTTGAACCTGAATTGTCATCATTTGCAAGAATACAGTGCTGAAATGTGCCGGCAGCTAATTAGTTACCCACAAGAAGTAATTCCAACAATGGACATGGTTGCGAATGAATTATTTGTGGAACATTACCCTGGACCATCTTTGGTTCATCAAATTCAAGTGCGACCATTCAATGCGGACAAGAACAAGACGATGCGTTATCTTAACCCTGAAGGTACAGAGTCCAAAGCAAAATTGAATCATTACAAAACGTGGTTTGATTACATTTTTTTAATTT